>JAATWR010000824.1:0-31978 GCA_018703725.1 Brassica juncea
AGCTTCTTACAAAGTGATTCTCCTGGTGTTATTGGAACGACGAAGAAGCTTATTCCCAAACTGGGAAACTGGATCACCATCATCACCGATTAGAAAGTTGGGATAACTTTCTTCCTCTCATACTCCTATGAGATTAATTCCACTTCCTGGTGATCTCCACCACTTTATGTATCCAAATCAAGCTTCTACAGAGTGATTCATCCTGGGTGTATTGGAACGACGAAGAAGCTGTCCTATCCCAAACTGGGAAACTGGAATCACCTTGATTAGAAAGTGGGATAACTTCTTCATCCCAACTCCTATGAGATTTATTCAACTTCCTGGTGTTTCTCCCACCACTTTAGTATCCAAATCAAGCTTCTTACACAGTGATTCATCCATGGTGTTATTGGAACGACGAAGAAGCTGTCCTATTCCCAAACTGGGAAACTGGAATCACCTGATTAGAAAGTGGGATAACTTCTTCATCCCAACTCCTATGAGATTAATTCAACTTCCTGGTGATTCTCCAACACTTTATGTATCCAAATCAAGCTTCTTACAGAGTGATTCATCCTGGTTTGATTGGAACGACGAAGAAGCTGTCCTATTCCCAAACTGGGAAACTGGAATCACCTGATTAGAAAGTGGGATAACTTCTTCATCCCAACTCCTATGAGATTATTCAACTTCCTGGTGATTCTCCACCACTTTATGTATCCAAATCAAGCTTCTTGCAAAGTGATTCATCCTGGTGTTATTGGAACGACGAAGAAGCTGTCCTATTCCCAAACTGGGAAACTGGAATCACCTGATTAGAAAGTGGGATAACTTCTTCATCTCAACTCCTATGAGATTAATTCAACTTCCTGGTGATTCTCCACCACTTTATGTATCCAAATCAAGCTTCTTACAAAGTGATTCATCCTGGTGTTATTGGAACGACGAAGAAGCTGTCCTATTCCCAAACTGGGAAACTGGAATCACCTGATTAGAAAGTGGATAACTTCTTCATCCCAACTCCTATGAGATTAATTCAACTTCCTGGTGATTCTCCACCACTTTATGTATCCAAATCAAGCTTCTTACAAAGTGATTCATCCTGGTGTTATTGGAACGACGAAGAAGCTGTCCTATTCCCAAACTGGGAAACTGGAATCACCTGATTAGAAAGTGGGATAACTTCTTCATCCCAACTCCTATGAGATTTATTCAACTTCCTGGTGTTTCTCCACCACTTTATGTATCCAAATCAAGCTTCTTACAAAGTGATTCATCCTGGTGTTATTGGAACGACGAAGAAGCTGTCCTATTCCCAAACTGGGAAACTGGAATCACCTGATTAGAAAGTGGGATAACTTCTTCATCCCAACTCCTATGAGATTTATTCAACTTCCTGGTGATTCTCCACCACTTTATGTATCCAAATCAAGCTTCTTACAAAGTGATTCATCCTGGTGTTATTGGAACGACGAAGAAGCTGTCCTATTCCCAAACTGGGAAACTGGAATCACCTGATTAGAAAGTGGGATAACTTCTTCATCCCAACTCCTATGAGATTAATTCAACTTCCTGGTGATTCTCCACCACTTTATGTATCCAAATCAAGCTTCTTACAAAGTGATTCATCCTGGTGTTATTGGAACGACGAAGAAGCTGTCCTATTCCCAAACTGGGAAACTGGAATCACCTGATTAGAAAGTGGGATAACTTCTTCATCCCAACTCCTATGAGATTAATTCAACTTCCTGGTGATTCTCCACCACTTTATGTATCCAAATCAAGCTTCTTACAAAGTGATTCATCCTGGTGTTATTGGAACGACGAAGAAGCTGTCCTATTCCCAAACTGGGAAACTGGAATCACCTGATTAGAAAGTGGGATAACTTCTTCATCCAACTCCTATGAGATTTATTCAACTTCCTGGTGATTCTCCACCACTTTATGTATCCAAATCAAGCTTCTTACAAAGTGATTCATCCTGGTGTTGATTGGAACGACGAAGAAGCTGTCCTATTCCCAAACTGGGAAACTGGAATCACCTGATTAGAAAGTGGGATAACTTCTTCATCCCAACTCCTATGAGATTATTCAACTTCCTGGTGATTCTCCACCACTTTATGTATCCAAATCAAGCTTCTTACAAAGTGATTCATCCTGGTGTTGATTGGAACGACGAAGAAGCTGTCCTATTCCCAAACTGGGAAACTGGAATCACCTGATTAGAAAGTGGGATAACTTCTTCATCCCAACTCCTATGAGATTTATTCAACTTCCTGGTGTTTCTCCACCACTTTATGTATCCAAATCAAGCTTCTTACAAGTGATTCATCCTGGTGTTATTGGAACGACGAAGAAGCTGTCCTATTCCCAAACTGGGAAACTGGAATCACCTGATTAGAAAGTGGGATAACTTCTTCATCCCAACTCCTATGAGATTTATTCAACTTCCTGGTGATTCTCCAACACTTTATGTATCCAAATCAAGCTTCTTACAGAGTGATTCATCCTGGTTTGATTGGAACGACGAAGAAGCTGTCCTATTCCCAAACTGGGAAACTGGAATCACCTGATTAGAAAGTGGGATAACTTCTTCATCCCAACTCCTATGAGATTTATTCAACTTCCTGGTGATTCTCCAACACTTTATGTATCCAAATCAAGCTTCTTGCAAAGTGATTCATCCTGGTTTGATTGGAACGACGAAGAAGCTGTCCTATTCCCAAACTGGGAAACTGGAATCACCTGATTAGAAAGTGGGATAATTTCTTCATCCCAACTCCTATGAGATTATTCAACTTCCTGGTGATTCTCCACCACTTTATGTATCCAAATCAAGCTTCTTACAGAGTGATTCATCCTGGTTTGATTGGAACGACGAAGAAGCTGTCCTATTCCCAAACTGGGAAACTGGAATCACCTGATTAGAAAGTGGGATAACTTCTTCATCCCAACTCCTATGAGATTTATTCAACTTCCTGGTGATTCTCCACCACTTTATGTATCCAAATCAAGCTTCTTACAAAGTGATTCATCCTGGTGTTATTGGAACGACGAAGAAGCTGTCCTATTCCCAAACTGGGAAACTGGAATCACCTGATTAGAAAGTGGGATAACTTCTTCATCCCAACTCCTATGAGATTAATTCAACTTCCTGGTGATTCTCCACCACTTTATGTATCCAAATCAAGCTTCTTACAAAGTGATTCATCCTGGTGTTATTGGAACGACGAAGAAGCTGTCCTATTCCCAAACTGGGAAACTGGAATCACCTGATTAGAAAGTGGGATAACTTCTTCATCTCAACTCCTATGAGATTAATTCAACTTCCTGGTGATTCTCCACCACTTTATGTATCCAAATCAAGCTTCTTACAAAGTGATTCATCCTGGTGTTGATTGGAACGACGAAGAAGCTGTCCTATTCCCAAACTGGGAAACTGGAATCACCTGATTAGAAAGTGGGATAACTTCTTCATCCCAACTCCTATGAGATTAATTCAACTTCCTGGTGATTCTCCACCACTTTATGTATCCAAATCAAGCTTCTTACAAAGTGATTCATCCTGGTGTTATTGGAACGACGAAGAAGCTGTCCTATTCCCAAACTGGGAAACTGGAATCACCTGATTAGAAAGTGGGATAACTTCTTCATCCCAACTCCTATGAGATTAATTCAACTTCCTGGTGATTCTCCACCACTTATGTATCCAAATCAAGCTTCTTACAGAGTGATTCATCCTGGTGTTATTGGAACGACGAAGAAGCTGTCCTATTCCCAAACTGGGAAAACTGGAATCACCTGATTAGAAAGTGGGATAACTTCTTCATCCAAACTCCTATGAGATTTATTCAACTTCCTGGTGATTCTCCACCACTTTATGTATCCAAATCAAGCTTCTTACAAAGTGATTCATCCTGGTGTTATTGGAACGACGAAGAAGCTGTCCTATTCCCAAACTGGGAAACTGGAATCACCTGATTAGAAAGTGGGATAACTTCTTCATCCCAACTCCTATGAGATTAATTCAACTTCCTGGTGATTCTCCACCACTTTATGTATCCAAATCAAGCTTCTTACAGAGTGATTCATCCTGGTGTTATTGGAACGACGAAGAAGCTGTCCTATTCCCAAACTGGGAAACTGGAATCACCTGATTAGAAAGTGGGATAACTTCTTCATCCCAACTCCTATGAGATTAATTCAACTTCCTGGTGATTCTCCACCACTTTATGTATCCAAATCAAGCTTCTTACAAAGTGATTCATCCTGGTGTTATTGGAACGACGAAGAAGCTGTCCTATTCCCAAACTGGGAAACTGGAATCACCTGATTAGAAAGTGGGATAACTTCTTCATCTCAACTCCTATGAGATTAATTCAACTTCCTGGTGATTCTCCACCACTTTATGTATCCAAATCAAGCTTCTTACAAAGTGATTCATCCTGGTTTGATTGGAACGACGAAGAAGCTGTCCTATTCCCAAACTGGGAAACTGGAATCACCTGATTAGAAAGTGGGATAACTTCTTCATCCCAACTCCTATGAGATTAATTCAACTTCCTGGTGATTCTCCACCACTTTATGTATCCAAATCAAGCTTCTTACAAAGTGATTCATCCTGGTTTGATTGGAACGACGAAGAAGCTGTCCTATTCCCAAACTGGGAAACTGGAATCACCTGATTAGAAAGTGGGATAACTTCTTCATCCCAACTCCTATGAGATTAATTCAACTTCCTGGTGATTCTCCACCACTTTATGTATCCAAATCAAGCTTCTTACAAAGTGATTCATCCTGGTGTTATTGGAACGACGAAGAAGCTGTCCTATTCCCAAACTGGGAAACTGGAATCACCTGATTAGAAAGTGGGATAACTTCTTCATCCCAACTCCTATGAGATTTATTCAACTTCCTGGTGATTCTCCACCACTTTATGTATCCAAATCAAGCTTCTTACAAAGTGATTCATCCTGGTTTGATTGGAACGACGAAGAAGCTGTCCTATTCCCAAACTGGGAAACTGGAATCACCTGATTAGAAAGTGGGATAACTTCTTCATCCCAACTCCTATGAGATTATTCAACTTCCTGGTGATTCTCCACCACTTTATGTATCCAAATCAAGCTTCTTACAAAGTGATTCATCCTGGTGTTATTGGAACGACGAAGAAGCTGTCCTATTCCCAAACTGGGAAACTGGAATCACCTGATTAGAAAGTGGGATAACTTCTTCATCCCAACTCCTATGAGATTTATTCAACTTCCTGGTGATTCTCCACCACTTTATGTATCCAAATCAAGCTTCTTACAAAGTGATTCATCCTGGTGTTATTGGAACGACGAAGAAGCTGTCCTATTCCCAAACTGGGAAACTGGAATCACCTGATTAGAAAGTGGGATAACTTCTTCATCCCAACTCCTATGAGATTAATTCAACTTCCTGGTGATTCTCCAACACTTTATGTATCCAAATCAAGCTTCTTACAGAGTGATTCATCCTGGTTTGATTGGAACGACGAAGAAGCTGTCCTATTCCCAAACTGGGAAACTGGAATCACCTGATTAGAAAGTGGGATAACTTCTTCATCCCAACTCCTATGAGATTAATTCAACTTCCTGGTGATTCTCCACCACTTTATGTATCCAAATCAAGCTTCTTGCAAAGTGATTCATCCTGGTTTGATTGGAACGACGAAGAAGCTGTCCTATTCCCAAACTGGGAAACTGGAATCACCTGATTAGAAAGTGGGATAATTTCTTCATCTCAACTCCTATGAGATTAATTCAACTTCCTGGTGATTCTCCACCACTTTATGTATCCAAATCAAGCTTCTTACAGAGTGATTCATCCTGGTTTGATTGGAACGACGAAGAAGCTGTCCTATTCCCAAACTGGGAAACTGGAATCACCTGATTAGAAAGTGGGATAACTTCTTCATCCCAACTCCTATGAGATTAATTCAACTTCCTGGTGATTCTCCACCACTTTATGTATCCAAATCAAGCTTCTTGCAAAGTGATTCATCCTGGTTTGATTGGAACGACGAAGAAGCTGTCCTATTCCCAAACTGGGAAACTGGAATCACCTGATTAGAAAGTGGGATAATTTCTTCATCTCAACTCCTATGAGATTAATTCAACTTCCTGGTGATTCTCCACCACTTTATGTATCCAAATCAAGCTTCTTACAAAGTGATTCATCCTGGTGTTATTGGAACGACGAAGAAGCTGTCCTATTCCCAAACTGGGAAACTGGAATCACCTGATTAGAAAGTGGGATAACTTCTTCATCCCAACTCCTATGAGATTAATTCAACTTCCTGGTGATTCTCCACCACTTTATGTATCCAAATCAAGCTTCTTACAAAGTGATTCATCCTGGTGTTGATTGGAACGACGAAGAAGCTGTCCTATTCCCAAACTGGGAAACTGGAATCACCTGATTAGAAAGTGGGATAACTTCTTCATCTCAACTCCTATGAGATTAATTCAACTTCCTGGTGATTCTCCACCACTTTATGTATCCAAATCAAGCTTCTTACAGAGTGATTCATCCTGGTGTTATTGGAACGACGAAGAAGCTGTCCTATTCCCAAACTGGGAAACTGGAATCACCTGATTAGAAAGTGGGATAACTTCTTCATCCCAACTCCTATGAGATTAATTCAACTTCCTGGTGATTCTCCACCACTTTATGTATCCAAATCAAGCTTCTTACAAAGTGATTCATCCTGGTGTTATTGGAACGACGAAGAAGCTGTCCTATTCCCAAACTGGGAAACTGGAATCACCTGATTAGAAAGTGGGATAACTTCTTCATCTCAACTCCTATGAGATTAATTCAACTTCCTGGTGATTCTCCACCACTTTATGTATCCAAATCAAGCTTCTTACAAAGTGATTCATCCTGGTGTTATTGGAACGACGAAGAAGCTGTCCTATTCCCAAACTGGGAAACTGGAATCACCTGATTAGAAAGTGGGATAACTTCTTCATCCCAACTCCTATGAGATTATTCAACTTCCTGGTGATTCTCCACCACTTTATGTATCCAAATCAAGCTTCTTACAAAGTGATTCATCCTGGTGTTATTGGAACGACGAAGAAGCTGTCCTATTCCCAAACTGGGAAACTGGAATCACCTGATTAGAAAGTGGGATAATTTCTTCATCTCAACTCCTATGAGATTAATTCAACTTCCTGGTGATTCTCCACCACTTTATGTATCCAAATCAAGCTTCTTACAAAGTGATTCATCCTGGTGTTATTGGAACGACGAAGAAGCTGTCCTATTCCCAAACTGGGAAACTGGAATCACCTGATTAGAAAGTGGGATAACTTCTTCATCCCAACTCCTATGAGATTAATTCAACTTCCTGGTGATTCTCCACCACTTTATGTATCCAAATCAAGCTTCTTACAAAGTGATTCATCCTGGTGTTATTGGAACGACGAAGAAGCTGTCCTATTCCCAAACTGGGAAACTGGAATCACCTGATTAGAAAGTGGGATAACTTCTTCATCCTCAACTCCTATGAGATTAATTCAACTTCCTGGTGATTCTCCACCACTTTATGTATCCAAATCAAGCTTCTTACAAAGTGATTCATCCTGGTGTTATTGGAACGACGAAGAAGCTGTCCTATTCCCAAACTGGGAAACTGGAATCACCTGATTAGAAAGTGGGATAACTTCTTCATCCCAACTCCTATGAGATTAATTCAACTTCCTGGTGATTCTCCACCACTTTATGTATCCAAATCAAGCTTCTTACAAAGTGATTCATCCTGGTGTTATTGGAACGACGAAGAAGCTGTCCTATTCCCAAACTGGGAAACTGGAATCACCTGATTAGAAAGTGGGATAACTTCTTCATCCCAACTCCTATGAGATTAATTCAACTTCCTGGTGATTCTCCACCACTTTATGTATCCAAATCAAGCTTCTTACAGAGTGATTCATCCTGGTGTTGATTGGAACGACGAAGAAGCTGTCCTATTCCCAAACTGGGAAACTGGAATCACCTGATTAGAAAGTGGGATAACTTCTTCATCCCAACTCCTATGAGATTAATTCAACTTCCTGGTGATTCTCCACCACTTTATGTATCCAAATCAAGCTTCTTACAAAGTGATTCATCCTGGTTTGATTGGAACGACGAAGAAGCTGTCCTATTCCCAAACTGGGAAACTGGAATCACCTGATTAGAAAGTGGGATAACTTCTTCATCCCAACTCCTATGAGATTAATTCAACTTCCTGGTGATTCTCCACCACTTTATGTATCCAAATCAAGCTTCTTACAAAGTGATTCATCCTGGTTTGATTGGAACGACGAAGAAGCTGTCCTATTCCCAAACTGGGAAACTGGAATCACCTGATTAAAAAATGGGATAACTTCTTCATCCAACTCCTATGAGATTAATTCAACTTCCTGGTGATTCTCCACCACTTTATGTATCCAAATCAAGCTTCTTACAAAGTGATTCATCCTGGTGTTATTGGAACGACGAAGAAGCTGTCCTATTCCCAAACTGGGAAACTGGAATCACCTGATTAGAAAGTGGGATAACTTCTTCATCCCAACTCCTATGAGATTAATTCAACTTCCTGGTGATTCTCCACCACTTTATGTATCCAAATCAAGCTTCTTACAAAGTGATTCATCCTGGTGTTATTGGAACGACGAAGAAGCTGTCCTATTCCCAAACTGGGAAACTGGAATCACCTGATTAGAAAGTGGGATAACTTCTTCATCCCAACTCCTATGAGATTTATTCAACTTCCTGGTGTTTCTCCACCACTTTATGTATCCAAATCAAGCTTCTTACAAAGTGATTCATCCTGGTGTTATTGGAACGACGAAGAAGCTGTCCTATTCCCAAACTGGGAAACTGGAATCACCTGATTAGAAAGTGGGATAACTTCTTCATCCCAACTCCTATGAGATTAATTCAACTTCCTGGTGATTCTCCACCACTTTATGTATCCAAATCAAGCTTCTTACAAAGTGATTCATCCTGGTTTGATTGGAACGACGAAGAAGCTGTCCTATTCCCAAACTGGGAAACTGGAATCACCTGATTAGAAAGTGGGATAACTTCTTCATCCCAACTCCTATGAGATTAATTCAACTTCCTGGTGATTCTCCACCACTTTATGTATCCAAATCAAGCTTCTTACAAAGTGATTCATCCTGGTGTTATTGGAACGACGAAGAAGCTGTCCTATTCCCAAACTGGGAAACTGGAATCACCTGATTAGAAAGTGGGATAACTTCTTCATCCCAACTCCTATGAGATTAATTCAACTTCCTGGTGATTCTCCACCACTTTATGTATCCAAATCAAGCTTCTTACAAAGTGATTCATCCTGGTGTTATTGGAACGACGAAGAAGCTGTCCTATTCCCAAACTGGGAAACTGGAATCACCTGATTAGAAAGTGGGATAACTTCTTCATCCCAACTCCTATGAGATTAATTCAACTTCCTGGTGATTCTCCACCACTTTATGTATCCAAATCAAGCTTCTTACAAAGTGATTCATCCTGGTTTGATTGGAACGACGAAGAAGCTGTCCTATTCCCAAACTGGGAAACTGGAATCACCTGATTAGAAAGTGGGATAACTTCTTCATCCCAACTCCTATGAGATTTATTCAACTTCCTGGTGATTCTCCACCACTTTATGTATCCAAATCAAGCTTCTTACAAAGTGATTCATCCTGGTGTTATTGGAACGACGAAGAAGCTGTCCTATTCCCAAACTGGGAAACTGGAATCACCTGATTAGAAAGTGGGATAACTTCTTCATCCCAACTCCTATGAGATTAATTCAACTTCCTGGTGATTCTCCACCACTTTATGTATCCAAATCAAGCTTCTTACAAAGTGATTCATCCTGGTGTTATTGGAACGACGAAGAAGCTGTCCTATTCCCAAACTGGGAAACTGGAATCACCTGATTAGAAAGTGGGATAACTTCTTCATCCCAACTCCTATGAGATTAATTCAACTTCCTGGTGATTCTCCACCACTTTATGTATCCAAATCAAGCTTCTTACAAAGTGATTCATCCTGGTTTGATTGGAACGACGAAGAAGCTGTCCTATTCCCAAACTGGGAAACTGGAATCACCTGATTAGAAAGTGGGATAACTTCTTCATCCCAACTCCTATGAGATTAATTCAACTTCCTGGTGATTCTCCACCACTTTATGTATCCAAATCAAGCTTCTTACAAAGTGATTCATCCTGGTGTTATTGGAACGACGAAGAAGCTGTCCTATTCCCAAACTGGGAAACTGGAATCACCTGATTAGAAAGTGGGATAACTTCTTCATCCTCAACTCCTATGAGATTAATTCAACTTCCTGGTGATTCTCCACCACTTTATGTATCCAAATCAAGCTTCTTACAAAGTGATTCATCCTGGTTTGATTGGAACGACGAAGAAGCTGTCCTATTCCCAAACTGGGAAACTGGAATCACCTGATTAGAAAGTGGGATAACTTCTTCATCCCAACTCCTATGAGATTAATTCAACTTCCTGGTGATTCTCCACCACTTTATGTATCCAAATCAAGCTTCTTACAAAGTGATTCATCCTGGTGTTATTGGAACGACGAAGAAGCTGTCCTAATTCCCAAACTGGGAAACTGGAATCACCTGATTAGAAAGTGGGGATAAGCTTCTTCTTCATCTAACTCCTATGAGATTTATTCAACTTCCTGGTGTTTCTCCACCACTTTAGTAATCCAAATCAAAGCTTCTTACAAAGTGAGAGTTTTATAGGATTTATGTGAGAGTTTAAGGAAGATTTGTGAAGAGATTAGAGAAGAACTAGGTTGAACCGTGAGAGAGAGAGAGAGATTGACAAAGAGAATAATAGAGAACTCTTTTCCCTTGAATGATTTGTTTATGGGAACAACCCATTTATAGAATTCATACAGCAAGATGTCGACATTAAGGAAACAATAAACAAAGAAGTTAAGACAGAGGAGAGATGGGCAAAGTGGTCCTGGATAGTGACCAGGTCCTAACGGGTGGGAAGACTTTGAATCCTTAACCAGACCCGTGACCTGCACTCTCAACGGTTCCCCACTTCCCTTAGGCGATTCCAAACATTCTTCTTGCCTTCTTCTCTTCTACATCAGTCACTCTTATGTCTTGCACTCCAAGTTAGGGTTGTCTTGTACGGACAGACTTGTCTAGCAAGGTAAGTTGAGTGATTGCTTGATCCGGATGTAATTGTTCCCCTCTTGCTTCTTACTTCATTCTCCTCTCTTTATTGCTTCATGTCAACACTCCCCCTCAAGCTTGACAGTGGTGATTGTCAAGCTTGGAAACCATGAAGCATTCCCTCATTAAAACCTTTACTTGGAAAAACCACTTGGGATAAAAACCGAGCAAAGGAAAAAGAGTAGAATACTCCATGGTGAGGGGATTATTGACATGGGAGGTTTATGAGTCCAAGTCTTGGAAGGATGGACTCACAAACTTTGCTACTGGCCGCCTTGGTGAAGATGTCAGCCAGCTGATCCTCACTTCTTGTATAACATGGGAGAATCACTTGCTGCTCTACTGCTTGTCTTACCTTGTGGCAGTCCACTTCTATGTGTTTTGTCCTCTCATGGAAGACTGAGTTGGATGCAATGTGTATTGCGGCTTGGTTGTCACAATGCATGGTCATGGGAGTTTTGATATCAATTCCCAAGTCGCCTAGAAGCCCTTTTATCCAGATAAGCTCACTGGTTAGCTTCCTCATTGATCTGTACTCTGCTTCTGCACTAGAGCAAGACACTACCTTCTGTTTCTTGCTCTTCCAAGTGACCAGATTTCCTCCAATGAATGTACAATAGCCGGTGGTTGATCTTCTGTCTATTCTGTCCCCAGCCCAATCTGCATCACAGTATCCTATCACCTCAGTGTTCTTGTTGCAAGCCATCCATACACCCTGACCTGGTGCCTCTCTCAAGTATCTTAGTATCCTCTCCACCATGTTCCAGTGATGAACCTTGGGAGTTTGCATATGTTGGCTTACTTGATTAACTGCAAAGCACACATCTGGCCGAGTGATGGTTAGATAGATCAGCTTCCCAACCATCCGTCTATATTGTTTGACATCTTCAAATGGAGTATCTTCATACTCCCCCTCTCGCAATACCTTGTAACCTTCTTCAAGTGGTGTCTTGGCTTGTCTTCCTCCAAGATCTCCTGCCTCCTTTAAGATGTCCAGGGTATACTTTCTTTGGGACATGAACAATCCTTCCTTTGATCTGCACATCTCAATGCCGAGGAAGTACTTCAGTTCTCCTAGGTCTTTGATATCAAATGCGGCTTTAAGAAAGGTCTTGGTTGAACTGATCCCCTCCTTGTCACAACCAGTGATGATGATATCATCCACATAGACTAGAATCACAACAATCCCTTGCTTGCTGGTGAGAGTGAAGAGTGTGTGATCCGCTTGAGACTTCACAAAGCCTCTCCCATTCAGTGTAGTGCTCAGCTTGTGATACCAAGCTCTTGGTGATTGTTTCAAACCATATATGGCTTTTCTGAGTCTGAGTACATTTCCTGGTTTCACCATCTCTTCCATTCCCGGCGGTGGTCTCATATATACCTCATCTTCTAGTTCACCTTGCAAGAAGGCATTCTTCACATCCATTTGCCAAAGATCCCACTCTTGATTTACTGCCAATGAAAGGATAATCCGGATTGTGTGAAGCTTGGCCACTGGTGCAAAGGTGTCTAGATAGTCTTCTCCATAAACTTGTGTGTATCCTCTTGCTACCAATCTGGTCTTTTTTCTTTCTGGCTTTCCATTTGCAAGATACTTGATAGTGTGTATGAGTCTGCTGGTCACGGCTTTCTTTCCTTTTGGAAGCTCTGTCTCATACCAGGTGTTGTTCCTCTCCATGGCTCCCATTTCATCATTCACTGATTCCCTCCATTCATCATCTTCCATAGCTTCTGCATATGTTCTTGGTATCCATTCCTGATCCAATGAGCCCACAAAGGCTTGATGTTCTTCTGGATAGTGAGCTAGGGAGCACACGCCACTGGGTGGGTGAGCTACTGCCTCTGCATTGAAGTAGACTCTGGTGTTGTTCCAGTTTGAAGCCGGCTTCTTGATCCTAGTACTTCTCCTAAGTACTGGCTGATCATTTTCATTCTGAGTGCCTTCTCCACCTTCCAAGTTCTGATTCTGATCCTCCACTTCCTCCTCTTGGTCATGGTGCTCTTCTTGATCATGAACTTCCTCAGATACAGGTGGTTCACCCTGATTTCCCCCCTCAGGATCAAGGGGAGCAGCTTCTTGGATCTCAACTTCATCTGTAGTTGTCTCGGTTTGCTCTTCAGACCGGCTTGATCCTCCCACATTATCTGATCCTGCTTGTCCCGGCTCTTCCATAGGTAAGCTGACCCCAAGTCTCCTCATGACTTGTCTGAGATTGGCTGCTCTATCTGATGCGGATTGAGACAAGTTCTCCAGCTCATTCCAATCCTTGTTGTTGTAGTACCCTCTGGTTTCTACAAACTTCACATCTCTAGATACCAAGACTCTCCTAGTCTCTGGTTCATAGCACTTATAGCCCTTCTGGTTTGGTGAATACCCAATGAACATAGCTCTTGTGCTCTTAGCCTCCAGTTTGTTCCTCAGTTCTCCTGGTTTCAAAACAAAACAAAGGCACCCAAACACACGCATATGATCAATACATGGTTTAGCTTTGTTCAATACCTCAAATGGAGAGCAGTCTTGTAGAACTCTGGTAGGAATGCGGTTGATCAGGTAGCATGCAGTTAGGACCGCATCACCCCAAAAGCTCTTTGGGACACTAGTATGGAACATCATGCTCCTAGTGACCTCCATGAGATGCCTGTTCTTCCTCTCGGCCACACCATTTTGTTGGGGAGTGTATGGACAGCTGGTTTGATGAATCACTCCTTGTTTGGCTAGATGAGCTTTGAATGCATTGCTGGTGTACTCTCCTCCATTATCTGATCTCAAAATCTTAACTTTGGCATTATAATGGTTAGAGACATATGTTTCAAAGTTTATAAATGCATCTAAGACCCTATCCTTTGATTGTAAGAGAGTGATCCATGTGTACTTGGATTTCTCATCAATAAAGGTCACAAAATACTTGTGATGTTCTCTAGAAAGACATGGAGCTGTCCATACATCCGAGTGGATTAAATCAAAGCAGTGTTCATAGATTGTACTAGACTTGGGAAATACAGTTTTGCAATGTTTTCCTAAGATACAAGCTTCACAATCTTGCTGGAATGAAATACTAGGCAACATGATGTTCAAGGCACGAGAATGAGGATGTCCTAATCTAGCATGCCACATTACATCTTTAGGGAAATTAAAACTTGAATTGAAAGCAACAGATAGATCGGATGCAAGCTTAGTGTCTTCTAGCAAGTACAGGTTTCCCTTGCTCACACCTTTGCCAAGCAACCTACATGAGTCAATATCCTGAAAGTAGACATCATCAGGCGTAAATATAACATTGCAATTCAAGTCATTGGTCACCCTTTTCACAGATAATAGATTAGAAGTGAAACTAGGCATGTAGAAAGCTTTGGATTCTTTCTCAAATAATTTAAGTTCCCCTATGCCTTTAATTGGAACCTTGTTACCATCAGCTATCATAACATTTCCTACTGCAGGAGTGATATTTTTAATCAAATTTAAATCACTAATCATGTGATGAGAGGCTCCTGAGTCTATGACTAAGGGTTTAACTCTATCAGATTCATGAGCAACTTGAAACGCCGTGAATAAACTCCTAGGCAATTGATATGATGCACTAAGGGAGGAACCAAAAGTTTTACCAGACTCCTTGAGAGCTTTGATGAGTGCCTCAATGTCAGATTTCTTGATGGACTCATCCTGGTTTCCCTTGCCCTCATGAGTGCGGTAGGCCGTGGAAGCTTCTCCTACATCACCTGAGTAGTTTGCCCGACCATCAGTCTTGAACTTAGCCGGTTTGAGGTGTGGGTGAAGTATCCAGCACTTGTCCTTGCCGTGACCCTTCCTCTTGCAATGATCACACACCCACACTTTCTTTTCCTCCGGCTTGTAGTACCCTTTGTTGGCTACTCCGGCAGGTTTGCTCTCGGCTCCTTCAGCTTGATTGGCCATCACTAGCTCTCCCTTTCTCTTAAAGAGACCCACTGAGCCGTGCTCCTTCTGAATCTCAGCACACACTTCATCTAGAGATGGAAGCTCCTTGTTCCTCAGTATGTGCCTAATAAGGTCATCATACCCTGGGTTGAGAGTGAGCAGCAAGGCAAAGACCTTATCTTGCTCCCTTCTTTCATGTAGAACATCCGGATCAACTGTTGCGGGTCTGAGCATCTCTAGCTCAGCCCATAGAGACCGGAACTTCCCAAAATGAGCATCAAAGTCTGTGTCCTCTTGACTTAGAGAATTGATTGCTCCTTTTACTTCATACACCTTGCTGATGTTGGATTTGTTGGCATACACCTTCTTGAGAGTATCCCACAGCTCCTTGGAAGTTTCACAGAATGCATAAGCCTCTTGGAGAGAAGAGGCGAGGCTATTCTGGATGATAGACAACACCATGAGGTCCTCCTGACCTTTCTTCTTATCCCCAGCATCCGCAACCACCACTTCTTTGCCATCCTCTCCTAGGACAGTCTTCTTGGTGGGGCGGCCTTCTTCAACAATCTCCCAAAGACCTCTGCCTCCGAGAGCTGTTTTGGCAAGTCTTGCCCATGTCAGGTAGTTAGGACCCTTGAGAGTAACTGGTATCATTACCATCTTTGGGTTCTCGGAGGTATCCATCAAGAGAGAAAGAGAAACGAAAGTTTTGGATGAACTTTGCTACTTTTGGCAAATTCTGGAAATGAGATTGAAGAACACCTCAAGAACAGGATGAACTTTGCCAAAAATAGAAATAAAACACAGAGAGTTCGCGGAAGAAAAGGAGATTTAGGTCTCAAGAGCACAGCTGCTCTGATACCATGAAAGTTTTATAGGATTTATGTGAGAGTTTAAGGAAGATTTGTGAAGAGATTAGAGAAGAACTAGGTTGAACCGTGAGAGAGAGAGAGAGATTGACAAAGAGAATAATAGAGAACTCTTTTCCCTTGAATGATTTGTTTATGGGAACAACCCATTTATAGAATTCATACAGCAAGATGTCGACATTAAGGAAACAATAAACAAAGAAGTTAAGACAGAGGAGAGATGGGCAAAGTGGTCCTGGATAGTGACAGGTCCTAACGGGTGGGAAGACTTTGAATCCTTAACCAGACCCGTGACCTGCACTCTCAACGGTTCCCCACTTCCCTTAGGCGATTCCAAACATTCTTCTTGCCTTCTTCTCTTCTACATCAGTCACTCTTATGTCTTGCACTCCAAGTTAGGGTTGTCTTGTACGGACAGACTTGTCTAGCAAGGTAAGTTGAGTGATTGCTTGATCCGGATGTAATTGTTCCCCTCTTGCTTCTTACTTCATTCTCCTCTCTTTATTGCTTCATGTCAACACTTACCGAGTGATTCATCCTGGTTTGATTGGAACGACGAAGAAGCTGTCCTATTCCCAAACTGGGAAACTGGAATCACCTGATTAGAAAGTGGGATAACTTCTTCATCCCAACTCCTATGAGATTAATTCAACTTCCTGGTGATTCTCCACCACTTTATGTATCCAAATCAAGCTTCTTGCAAAGTGATTCATCCTGGTTTGATTGGAACGACGAAGAAGCTGTCCTATTCCCAAACTGGGAAACTGGAATCACCTGATTAGAAAGTGGGATAATTTCTTCATCTCAACTCCTATGAGATTAATTCAACTTCCTGGTGATTCTCCACCACTTTATGTATCCAAATCAAGCTTCTTACCGAGTGATTCATCCTGGTTTGATTGGAACGACGAAGAAGCTGTCCTATTCCCAAACTGGGAAACTGGAATCACCTGATTAGAAAGTGGGATAACTTCTTCATCCCAACTCCTATGAGATTAATTCAACTTCCTGGTGATTCTCCACCACTTTATGTATCCAAATCAAGCTTCTTGCAAAGTGATTCATCCTGGTTTGATTGGAACGACGAAGAAGCTGTCCTATTCCCAAACTGGGAAACTGGAATCACCTGATTAGAAAGTGGGATAATTTCTTCATCTCAACTCCTATGAGATTAATTCAACTTCCTGGTGATTCTCCACCACTTTATATATCCAAATCAAGCTTCTTACAAAGTGATTCATCCTGGTGTTATTGGAACGACGAAGAAGCTGTCCTATTCCCAAACTGGGAAACTGGAATCACCTGATTAGAAAGTGGGATAACTTCTTCATCCCAACTCCTATGAGATTATTCAACTTCCTGGTGATTCTCCACCACTTTATGTATCCAAATCAAGCTTCTTACAAAGTTATTCATCCTGGTGTTATTGGAACGACGAAGAAGCTGTCCTATTCCCAAACTGGGAAACTGGAATCACCTGATTAGAAAGTGGGATAACTTCTTCATCCCAACTCCTATGAGATTATTCAACTTCCTGGTGATTCTCCACCACTTTATGTATCCAAATCAAGCTTCTTACAGAGTGATTCATCCTGGTGTTATTGGAACGACGAAGAAGCTGTCCTATTCCCAAACTGGGAAACTGGAATCACCTGATTAGAAAGTGGGATAACTTCTTCATCCCAACTCCTATGAGATTAATTCAACTTCCTGGTGATTCTCCACCACTTTATGTATCCAAATCAAGCTTCTTACAGAGTGATTCATCCTGGTGTTATTGGAACGACGAAGAAGCTGTCCTATTCCCAAACTGGGAAACTGGAATCACCTGATTAGAAAGTGGGATAACTTCTTCATCCCAACTCCTATGAGATTAATTCAACTTCCTGGTGATTCTCCACCACTTTATGTATCCAAATCAAGCTTCTTACAAAGTGATTCATCCTGGTTTGATTGGAACGACGAAGAAGCTGTCCTATTCCCAAACTGGGAAACTGGAATCACCTGATTAGAAAGTGGGATAACTTCTTCATCCCAACTCCTATGAGATTAATTCAACTTCCTGGTGATTCTCCACCACTTTATGTATCCAAATCAAGCTTCTTACAAAGTGATTCATCCTGGTTTGATTGGAACGACGAAGAAGCTGTCCTATTCCCAAACTGGGAAACTGGAATCACCTGATTAGAAAGTGGGATAACTTCTTCATCCCAACTCCTATGAGATTAATTCAACTTCCTGGTGATTCTCCACCACTTTATGTATCCAAATCAAGCTTCTTACCGAGTGATTCATCCTGGTTTGATTGGAACGACGAAGAAGCTGTCCTATTCCCAAACTGGGAAACTGGAATCACCTGATTAGAAAGTGGGATAACTTCTTCATCCCAACTCCTATGAGATTAATTCAACTTCCTGGTGATTCTCCACCACTTTATGTATCCAAATCAAGCTTCTTACAAAGTGATTCATCCTGGTTTGATTGGAACGACGAAGAAGCTGTCCTATTCCCAAACTGGGAAACTGGAATCACCTGATTAGAAAGTGGGATAATTTCTTCATCTCAACTCCTATGAGATTAATTCAACTTCCTGGTGATTCTCCACCACTTTATGTATCCAAATCAAGCTTCTTACAGAGTGATTCATCCTGGTTTGATTGGAACGACGAAGAAGCTGTCCTATTCCCAAACTGGGAAACTGGAATCACCTGATTAGAAAGTGGGATAACTTCTTCATCCCAACTCCTATGAGATTAATTCAACTTCCTGGTGATTCTCCACCACTTTATGTATCCAAATCAAGCTTCTTACAAAGTGATTCATCCTGGTTTGATTGGAACGACGAAGAAGCTGTCCTATTCCCAAACTGGGAAACTGGAATCACCTGATTAGAAAGTGGGATAACTTCTTCATCCCAACTCCTATGAGATTAATTCAACTTCCTGGTGATTCTCCACCACTTTATGTATCCAAATCAAGCTTCTTACAAAGTGATTCATCCTGGTTTGATTGGAACGACGAAGAAGCTGTCCTATTCCCAAACTGGGAAACTGGAATCACCTGATTAGAAAGTAGGGATAACTTCTTCATCCCAACTCCTATGAGATTAATTCAACTTCCTGGTGATTCTCCACCACTTTATGTATCCAAATCAAGCTTCTTACAAAGTGATTCATCCTGGTGTTGATTGGAACGACGAAGAAGCTGTCCTATTCCCAAACTGGGAAACTGGAATCACCTGATTAGAAAGTGGGATAACTTCTTCATCCCAACTCCTATGAGATTAATTCAACTTCCTGGTGATTCTCCACCACTTTATGTATCCAAATCAAGCTTCTTACAAAGTGATTCATCCTGGTGTTATTGGAACGACGAAGAAGCTGTCCTATTCCCAAACTGGGAAACTGGAATCACCTGATTAGAAAGTGGGATAACTTCTTCATCCCAACTCCTATGAGATTAATTCAACTTCCTGGTGATTCTCCACCACTTTATGTATCCAAATCAAGCTTCTTACAAAGTGATTCATCCTGGTTTGATTGGAACGACGAAGAAGCTGTCCTATTCCCAAACTGGGAAACTGGAATCACCTGATTAGAAAGTGGGATAACTTCTTCATCCCAACTCCTATGAGATTAATTCAACTTCCTGGTGATTCTCCACCACTTTATGTATCCAAATCAAGCTTCTTACCGAGTGATTCATCCTGGTTTGATTGGAACGACGAAGAAGCTGTCCTATTCCCAAACTGGGAAACTGGAATCACCTGATTAGAAAGTGGGATAACTTCTTCATCCCAACTCCTATGAGATTAATTCAACTTCCTGGTGATTCTCCACCACTTTATGTATCCAAATCAAGCTTCTTGCAAAGTGATTCATCCTGGTTTGATTGGAACGACGAAGAAGCTGTCCTATTCCCAAACTGGGAAACTGGAATCACCTGATTAGAAAGTGGGATAATTTCTTCATCTCAACTCCTATGAGATTAATTCAACTTCCTGGTGATTCTCCACCACTTTATGTATCCAAATCAAGCTTCTTACAAAGTGATTCATCCTGGTGTTATTGGAACGACGAAGAAGCTGTCCTATTCCCAAACTGGGAAACTGGAATCACCTGATTAGAAAGTGGGATAACTTCTTCATCCCAACTCCTATGAGATTTATTCAACTTCCTGGTGATTCTCCACCACTTTATGTATCCAAATCAAGCTTCTTACAAAGTGATTCATCCTGGTGTTATTGGAACGACGAAGAAGCTGTCCTATTCCCAAACTGGGAAACTGGAATCACCTGATTAGAAAGTGGGATAACTTCTTCATCCCAACTCCTATGAGATTAATTCAACTTCCTGGTGATTCTCCACCACTTTATGTATCCAAATCAAGCTTCTTACAGAGTGATTCATCCTGGTGTTATTGGAACGACGAAGAAGCTGTCCTATTCCCAAACTGGGAAACTGGAATCACCTGATTAGAAAGTGGGATAACTTCTTCATCCCAACTCCTATGAGATTAATTCAACTTCCTGGTGATTCTCCACCACTTTATGTATCCAAATCAAGCTTCTTACAGAGTGATTCATCCTGGTGTTATTGGAACGACGAAGAAGCTGTCCTATTCCCAAACTGGGAAACTGGAATCACCTGATTAGAAAGTGGGATAACTTCTTCATCCCAACTCCTATGAGATTAATTCAACTTCCTGGTGATTCTCCACCACTTTATGTATCCAAATCAAGCTTCTTACAAAGTGATTCATCCTGGTTTGATTGGAACGACGAAGAAGCTGTCCTATTCCCAAACTGGGAAACTGGAATCACCTGATTAGAAAGTGGGATAACTTCTTCATCCCAACTCCTATGAGATTAATTCAACTTCCTGGTGATTCTCCACCACTTTATGTATCCAAATCAAGCTTCTTACAAAGTGATTCATCCTGGTTTGATTGGAACGACGAAGAAGCTGTCCTATTCCCAAACTGGGAAACTGGAATCACCTGATTAGAAAGTGGGATAATTTCTTCATCTCAACTCCTATGAGATTAATTCAACTTCCTGGTGATTCTCCACCACTTTATGTATCCAAATCAAGCTTCTTACCGAGTGATTCATCCTGGTTTGATTGGAACGACGAAGAAGCTGTCCTATTCCCAAACTGGGAAACTGGAATCACCTGATTAGAAAGTGGGATAACTTCTTCATCCCAACTCCTATGAGATTAATTCAACTTCCTGGTGATTCTCCACCACTTTATGTATCCAAATCAAGCTTCTTGCAAAGTGATTCATCCTGGTTTGATTGGAACGACGAAGAAGCTGTCCTATTCCCAAACTGGGAAACTGGAATCACCTGATTAGAAAGTGGGATAATTTCTTCATCTCAACTCCTATGAGATTAATTCAACTTCCTGGTGATTCTCCACCACTTTATGTATCCAAATCAAGCTTCTTACCGAGTGATTCATCCTGGTTTGATTGGAACGACGAAGAAGCTGTCCTATTCCCAAACTGGGAAACTGGAATCACCTGATTAGAAAGTGGGATAACTTCTTCATCCCAACTCCTATGAGATTAATTCAACTTCCTGGTGATTCTCCACCACTTTATGTATCCAAATCAAGCTTCTAGCAAAGTGATTCATCCTGGTTTGATTGGAACGACGAAGAAGCTGTCCTATTCCCAAACTGGGAAACTGGAATCACCTGATTAGAAAGTGGGATAATTTCTTCATCTCAACTCCTATGAGATTAATTCAACTTCCTGGTGATTCTCCACCACTTTATGTATCCAAATCAAGCTTCTTACAAAGTGATTCATCCTGGTGTTATTGGAACGACGAAGAAGCTGTCCTATTCCCAAACTGGGAAACTGGAATCACCTGATTAGAAAGTAGGATAACTTCTTCATCCCAACTCCTATGAGATTAATTCAACTTCCTGGTGATTCTCCACCACTTTATGTATCCAAATCAAGCTTCTTGCAAAGTGATTCATCCTGGTTTGATTGGAACGACGAAGAAGCTGTCCTATTCCCAAACTGGGAAACTGGAATCACCTGATTAGAAAGTGGGATAATTTCTTCATCTCAACTCCTATGAGATTAATTCAACTTCCTGGTGATTCTCCACCACTTTATGTATCCAAATCAAGCTTCTTACAAAGTGATTCATCCTGGTGTTATTGGAACGACGAAGAAGCTGTCCTATTCCCAAACTGGGAAACTGGAATCACCTGATTAGAAAGTGGGATAACTTCTTCATCCCAACTCCTATGAGATTTATTCAACTTCCTGGTGATTCTCCAACACTTTATGTATCCAAATCAAGCTTCTTACAAAGTGATTCATCCTGGTTTGATTGGAACGACGAAGAAGCTGTCCTATTCCCAAACTGGGAAACTGGAATCACCTGATTAGAAAGTGGGATAACTTCTTCATCACAACTCCTATGAGATTAATTCAACTTCCTGGTGATTCTCCACCACTTTATGTATCCAAATCAAGCTTCTTACCAGAGTGATTCATCCTGGTGTGATTGGAACGACGAAGAAGCTGTCCTATTCCCAAACTGGGAAACTGGAATCACCTGATTAGAAAGTGGGATAACTTCTTCATCCCAACTCCTATGAGATTAATTCAACTTCCTGGTGATTCTCCACCACTTTATGTATCCAAATCAAGCTTCTTGCAAAGTGATTCATCCTGGTGTTGATTGGAACGACGAAGAAGCTGTCCTATTCCCAAACTGGGAAACTGGAATCACCTGATTAGAAAGTGGGATAACTTCTTCATCCAACTCCTATGAGATTAATTCAACTTCCTGGTGATTCTCCACCACTTTATGTATCCAAATCAAGCTTCTTACAAAGTGATTCATCCTGGTTTGATTGGAACGACGAAGAAGCTGTCCTATTCCCAAACTGGGAAACTGGAATCACCTGATTAGAAAGTGGGATAACTTCTTCATCCCAACTCCTATGAGATTAATTCAACTTCCTGGTGATTCTCCACCACTTTATGTATCCAAATCAAGCTTCTTACAAAGTGATTCATCCTGGTTTGATTGGAACGACGAAGAAGCTGTCCTATTCCCAAACTGGGAAACTGGAATCACCTGATTAGAAAGTGGGATAATTTCTTCATCTCAACTCCTATGAGATTAATTCAACTTCCTGGTGATTCTCCACCACTTTATGTATCCAAATCAAGCTTCTTACCGAGTGATTCATCCTGGTTTGATTGGAACGACGAAGAAGCTGTCCTATTCCCAAACTGGGAAACTGGAATCACCTGATTAGAAAGTGGGATAACTTCTTCATCCCAACTCCTATGAGATTAATTCAACTTCCTGGTGATTCTCCACCACTTTATGTATCCAAATCAAGCTTCTTGCAAAGTGATTCATCCTGGTTTGATTGGAACGACGAAGAAGCTGTCCTATTCCCAAACTGGGAAACTGGAATCACCTGATTAGAAAGTGGGATAATTTCTTCATCTCAACTCCTATGAGATTAATTCAACTTCCTGGTGATTCTCCACCACTTTATGTATCCAAATCAAGCTTCTTACAAAGTGATTCATCCTGGTTTGATTGGAACGACGAAGAAGCTGTCCTATTCCCAAACTGGGAAACTGGAATCACCTGATTAGAAAGTAGGGATAACTTCTTCATCCCAACTCCTATGAGATTTAATTCAACTTCCTGGTGATTCTCCACCACTTTATGTATCCAAATCAAGCTTCTTACAAAGTGATTCATCCTGGTTTGATTGGAACGACGAAGAAGCTGTCCTATTCCCAAACTGGGAAACTGGAATCACCTGATTAGAAAGTGGGATAACTTCTTCATCCCAACTCCTATGAGATTAATTCAACTTCCTGGTGATTCTCCACCACTTTATGTATCCAAATCAAGCTTCTTACAAAGTGATTCATCCTGGTTTGATTGGAACGACGAAGAAGCTGTCCTATTCCCAAACTGGGAAACTGGAATCACCTGATTAGAAAGTGGGATAACTTCTTCATCCCAACTCCTATGAGATTTATTCAACTTCCTGGTGATTTCTCCACCACTTTATGTATCCAAATCAAGCTTCTTACAAAGTGATTCATCCTGGTGTTATTGGAACGACGAAGAAGCTGTCCTATTCCCAAACTGGGAAACTGGAATCACCTGATTAGAAAGTGGATAACTTCTTCATCCCAACTCCTATGAGATTAATTCAACTTCCTGGTGATTCTCCACCACTTTATGTATCCAAATCAAGCTTCTTACCGAGTGATTCATCCTGGTGTTATTGGAACGACGAAGAAGCTGTCCTATTCCCAAACTGGGAAACTGGAATCACCTGATTAGAAAGTGGGATAACTTCTTCATCCCAACTCCTATGAGATTAATTCAACTTCCTGGTGATTCTCCACCACTTTATGTATCCAAATCAAGCTTCTTACAAAGTGATTCATCCTGGTGTTATTGGAACGACGAAGAAGCTGTCCTATTCCCAAACTGGGAAACTGGAATCACCTGATTAGAAAGTGGGATAACTTCTTCATCCCAACTCCTATGAGATTAATTCAACTTCCTGGTGATTCTCCACCACTTTATGTATCCAAATCAAGCTTCTTACAAAGTGATTCATCCTGGTTTGATTGGAACGACGAAGAAGCTGTCCTATTCCCAAACTGGGAAACTGGAATCACCTGATTAGAAAGTGGGATAACTTCTTCATCCCAACTCCTATGAGATTTATTCAACTTCCTGGTGATTCTCCACCACTTTATGTATCCAAATCAAGCTTCTTACAGAGTGATTCATCCTGGTTTGATTGGAACGACGAAGAAGCTGTCCTATTCCCAAACTGGGAAACTGGAATCACCTGATTAGAAAGTGGGATAACTTCTTCATCCCAACTCCTATGAGATTAATTCAACTTCCTGGTGATTCTCCACCACTTTATGTATCCAAATCAAGCTTCTTACAAAGTGATTCATCCTGGTTTGATTGGAACGCCGAAGAAGCTGTCCTATTCCCAAACTGGGAAACTGGAATCACCTGATTAGAAAGTGGGATAACTTCTTCATCCCAACTCCTATGAGATTAATTCAACTTCCTGGTGATTCTCCACCACTTTATGTATCCAAATCAAGCTTCTTACAAAGTGATTCATCCTGGTTTGATTGGAACGACGAAAGAAGCTGTCCTATTCCCAAACTGGGAAACTGGAATCACCTGATTAGAAAGTGGGATAACTTTCTTCATCCCAACTCCTATGAGATTAATTCAACTTCCTGGTGATTCTCCACCACTTTATGTATCCAAATCAAGCTTCTTACCGAAGTGATTCATCCTGGTTTGATTGGAACGACGAAAGAAGCTGTCCTATTCCCAAACTGGGAAACTGGAATCACCTGATTAGAAAGTGGGATAACTTCTTCATCCCAACTCCTATGAGATTAATTCAACTTCCTGGTGATTCTCCACCACTTTATGTATCCAAATCAAGCTTCTTACAAAGTGATTCATCCTGGTTTGATTGGAACGACGAAGAAGCTGTCCTATTCCCAAACTGGGAAACTGGAATCACCTGATTAGAAAGTGGGATAACTTCTTCATCCCAACTCCTATGAGATTAATTCAACTTCCTGGTGATTCTCCACCACTTTATGTATCCAAATCAAGCTTCTTACAAGTGATTCATCCTGGTTTGATTGGAACGACGAAGAAGCTGTCCTATTCCCAAACTGGGAAACTGGAATCACCTGATTAGAAAGTGGGATAACTTCTTCATCCCAACTCCTATGAGATTAATTCAACTTCCTGGTGATTCTCCACCACTTTATGTATCCAAATCAAGCTTCTTACAAAGTGATTCATCCTGGTTTGATTGGAACGACGAAGAAGCTGTCCTATTCCCAAACTGGGAAACTGGAATCACCTGATTAGAAAGTGGGATAACTTCTTCATCTCAACTCCTATGAGATTAATTCAACTTCCTGGTGATTCTCCACCACTTTATGTATCCAAATCAAGCTTCTTACAAAGTGATTCATCCTGGTGTTATTGGAACGACGAAGAAGCTGTCCTATTCCCAAACTGGGAAACTGGAATCACCTGATTAGAAAGTAGGGATAACTTCTTCATCCCAACTCCTATGAGATTAATTCAACTTCCTGGTGATTCTCCACACTTTATGTATCCAAATCAAGCTTCTTACAAAGTGATTCATCCTGGTGTTGATTGGAACGACGAAGAAGCTGTCCTATTCCCAAACTGGGAAACTGGAATCACCTGATTAGAAAGTGGGATAACTTCTTCATCCCAACTCCTATGAGATTAATTCAACTTCCTGGTGATTCTCCACCACTTTATGTATCCAAATCAAGCTTCTTACAAAGTGATTCATCCTGGTTTGATTGGAACGACGAAGAAGCTGTCCTATTCCCAAACTGGGAAACTGGAATCACCTGATTAGAAAGTGGGATAACTTCTTCATCCCAACTCCTATGAGATTATTCAACTTCCTGGTGATTCTCCACCACTTTATGTATCCAAATCAAGCTTCTTACAAAGTGATTCATCCTGGTGTTGATTGGAACGACGAAGAAGCTGTCCTATTCCCAAACTGGGAAACTGGAATCACCTGATTAGAAAGTGGGATAACTTCTTCATCCCAACTCCTATGAGATTAATTCAACTTCCTGGTGATTCTCCACCACTTTATGTATCCAAATCAAGCTTCTTACAAGAGTGATTCATCCTGGTTGATTGGAACGACGAAGAAGCTGTCCTATTCCCAAACTGGGAAACTGGAATCACCTGATTAGAAAGTGGGATAACTTCTTCATCCCAACTCCTATGAGATTAATTCAACTTCCTGGTGATTCTCCACCACTTTATGTATCCAAATCAAGCTTCTTACAAAGTGATTCATCCTGGTTTGATTGGAACGACGAAGAAGCTGTCCTATTCCCAAACTGGGAAACTGGAATCACCTGATTAGAAAGTGGGATAACTTTCTTCATCTCAACTCCTATGAGATTAATTCAACTTCCTGGTGATTCTCCACCACTTTATGTATCCAAATCAAGCTTCTTACCGAGTGATTCATCCTGGTTTGATTGGAACGACGAAGAAGCTGTCCTATTCCCAAACTGGGAAACTGGAATCACCTGATTAGAAAGTGGGATAACTTCTTCATCCCAACTCCTATGAGATTAATTCAACTTCCTGGTGATTCTCCACCACTTTATGTATCCAAATCAAGCTTCTTGCAAAGTGATTCATCCTGGTTTGATTGGAACGACGAAGAAGCTGTCCTATTCCCAAACTGGGAAACTGGAATCACCTGATTAGAAAGTGGGATAATTTCTTCATCTCAACTCCTATGAGATTAATTCAACTTCCTGGTGATTCTCCACCACTTTATGTATCCAAATCAAGCTTCTTACAAAGTGATTCATCCTGGTGTTATTGGAACGACGAAGAAGCTGTCCTATTCCCAAACTGGGAAACTGGAATCACCTGATTAGAAAGTAGGGATAACTTCTTCATCCCAACTCCTATGAGATTTATTCAACTTCCTGGTGATTCTCCAACACTTTATGTATCCAAATCAAGCTTCTTACAAAGTGATTCATCCTGGTTTGATTGGAACGACGAAGAAGCTGTCCTATTCCCAACTGGGAAACTGGAATCACCTGATTAGAAAGTGGGATAACTTCTTCATCCCAACTCCTATGAGATTTATTCAACTTCCTGTGTTTCTCCACCACTTTATGTATCCAAATCAAGCTTCTTACAAAGTGATTCATCCTGGTGTTATTGGAACGACGAAGAAGCTGTCCTATTCCCAAACTGGGAAACTGGAATCACCTGATTAGAAAGTGGGATAACTTCTTCATCCCAACTCCTATGAGATTTATTCAACTTCCTGGTGTTCTCCACCACTTTATGTATCCAAATCAAGCTTCTTACAAAGTGATTCATCCTGGTGTTATTGGAACGACGAAGAAGCTGTCCTATTCCCAAACTGGGAAACTGGAATCACCTGATTAGAAAGTTGGATAACTTCTTCATCCCAACTCCTATGAGATTATTCAACTTCCTGGTGATTCTCCACCACTTTATGTATCCAAATCAAGCTTCTTACCGAGTGATTCATCCTGGTGTTATTGGAACGACGAAGAAGCTGTCCTATTCCCAAACTGGGAAACTGGAATCACCTGATTAGAAAGTGGGATAACTTCTTCATCCCAACTCCTATGAGATTAATTCAACTTCCTGGTGATTCTCCACCACTTTATGTATCCAAATCAAGCTTTTACAAAGTGATTCATCCTGGTTTGATTGGAACGCCGAAGAAGCTGTCCTATTCCCAAACTGGGAAACTGGAATCACCCGATTAGAAAGTGGGATAACTTCTTCATCCCAACTCCTATGAGATTTATTCAACTTCCTGGTGATTCTCCACCACTTTATGTATCCAAATCAAGCTTCTTACAAAGTGATTCATCCTGGTGTTATTGGAACGACGAAGAAGCTGTCCTATTCCCAAACTGGGAAACTGGAATCACCTGATTAGAAAGTGGGATAACTTCTTCATCCCAACTCTTATGAGATTTATTCAACTTCCTGGTGATTCTCCAACATTTTATGTATCCAAATCAAGCTTCTTACAGAGTCATTTATCCTGGTTTGATTGGAACGCCGAAGAAGCTGTCCTATTCCCAAACTGGGAAACTGGAATCACCTGATTAGAAAGTGGGATTATTTCTTCATCCCAACTCCTATGAGATTATTCAACTTCCTGGTGATTCTCCACACTTTATGTATCCAAATCAAGCTTCTTACCAAGTGATTTCATCCTGGTGTTATTGGAACGACAAAGAAGCTGTCCTATTCCCAAACTGGGAAACCTGAATCACCTGATTAGAAAGTGGGATAACTTCTTCATCCCAACTCTCTATGAGAGTTAATTCAACTTCCTGGTGATTCTCCACCACTTTTAGTTATCCAATCAAGCTTCTGCAAGTGATTCATCCTGGTTTGATTGGAACGACGAAGAAGCTGTCCTATTCCCAAACTGGGGAAACTGGGAATCACCTGATTAGAAAAGTGGGATAATTCTTCATCCCAACTCCTATGAGATTAATTCAACTTCCTGGTGATTCTCCAACCACTTTATGTATCCAAATCAAGCTTCTTACAGAAGTGATTCATCCCCTGGGTTTGATTGGAAACGACGAAGAAGCTGTCCCTATTCCCAAACTGGGAAACTGGAATCACCTGATTAGAAAGTGGGATAACTTCTTCATCCCAACTCCTATGAGATTATATTCAACTTCCTGGTGATTCTCCACCACTTTATGTATCCAAATCAAGCTTCTTACAAAGTGATTCATCCTGGTTTGATTGGAACGACGAAGAAGCTGTCCTATTCCCAAACTGGGAAACTGGAATCACCTGATTAGAAAGTGGGATAACTTCTTCATCTCAACTCCTATGAGATTTATTCAACTTCCTGGTGATTCTCCACCACTTTAATGTATCCAAATCAAGCTTCTTACAAAGATGATTCATCCTGGGTTGATTGGAACGACGAAGAAGCTGTCCTATTCCCAAACTGGGAACTGGAATCACTGATTAGAAAGTGGTATAACTTCTTCATCCAACTCCTATGAGATTTATTCAACTTCCTGGTTATTCTCAACCAACCTTGTTAATGTCTCCAAATCAAGCTTCTTACAAATTGATTCATCCTGGTTTGATTGGAACGACGAAGAAGCTAGTCCTATTCCCAAACTGGGAAACTGGAATCACCTGATTAGAAAGTGGGATAACTTCTCATCTCAACTCCTATGAGATTTATTCAACTTCCTGGTGATTCTCCAACCACTTTATGTATCCAAATCAAGCTTCTTACAAAGTGATTCATCCTGGTGTTATTGGAAACGACGAAGAAGCTGTCCTATTCCCAACTGGGAAACTGGAATCACCTGATTAGAAAGTGGGATAACTCTTCATCCAACTCTATGAGATTTATTCAACTTCCTGGTGATTCTTCCCACACTTTATGTATCCAAATCAAGCTTCTTACAAAGTGATTCATCCTGGTTTGATTGGAACGACGAAGAAGCTGTCCTATTCCCAACTGGGAAACTGGAATCACCTGATTAGAAAGTGGGATAACTTCTTCATCCCAACTCCTATGAGATTATTTCAACTTCCTGGTGATTCTCCAACCACTTTATGTATCCAATCAAGCTTCTTACACAGTGATTCATCCTGGTTTTGATTGGAACGACGAAGAAGCTGTCCTATTCCCAACTGGGAAACTGGAATCACCTGATTAGAAAGTGGGATAACTTCTTCATCCCAACTCCTATGAGATTATTCAACTTCCTGGTGATTCTCCACCACTTTATGTATCCAAATCAAGCTTCTTGCAAAGTGATTCATCCTGGTTTGATTGGAACGACGAAGAAGCTGTCCTATTCCCAAACTGGGAAACTGGAATCACCTGATTAGAAAGTGGGATAACTTCTTCATCTCCAACTCCTATGAGATTATATCAACTTCCTGGTGATTCTCCACCACTTTATGTATCCAAATCAAGCTTCTTACAGTGATTCATCCTGGTTTGATTGGAACGACGAAGAAGCTGTCCTATTCCCAACTGGGAAACTGGAATCACCTGATTAGAAAGTGGGATAACTTCTTCATCCCAACTCCTATGAGATTATTCAACTTCCTGGTGATTCTCCACCACTTTATGTATCCAAATCAAGCTTCTTACAAAGTGATTCATCCTGGTTTGATTGGAACGCGAGAAGCTGTCCTATTCCCAAACTGGGAAACTGGAATCACCTGATTAGAAAGTGGATAATTCTTCATCCCAACTCCTATGAGATTATTTCAACTTCCTGGTGATTCTCCACACTTTATGTATCCAAATCAAGCTTCTACAAAGTGATTCATCCTGGTGTTGATTGGAACGACGAAGAAGCTGTCCTATTCCCAAACTGGGAAACTGGAATCACCTGATTAGAAAGTGGGATAACTTCTTCATCCACTCCTATGAGATTTATTCAACTTCCTGGTGATTCTCCACCACTTTATGTATCCAAATCAAGCTTCTTACAAAGTGATTCATCCTGGTTTGATTGGAACGACGAAGAAGCTGTCCTATTCCCAAACTGGGAAATGGAATCACCTGATTAGAAAGTGGGATAACTTCTTCATCCCAACTCCTATGAGATTTATTCAACTTCCTGGTGTTCCCCACTTTATGTATCCAAATCAAGCTTTTTACAAGGATTCATCTGGTTTGATTGGAAACGACGAAGAAGCTGTCCTATTCCCAAACTGGGAAACTGGAATCACCTGATTAGAAAGTGGGATAACTTCTCATCCCAACTCCTATGAGATTTATTCAACTTCCTGGTGTTTCTCGCACCACTTTATGTATCCACAATAAAAAGGGGCTTCTTACAAAGTGATTCATCCTGGTGTTATTGGAACGACGAGAAGCTGTCCTATTCCCAAACTGGAAACTGGAATCACCTGATTAGAAAGTTGGATAACTTCTTCCTCCCAACTCCTATGAGATTAATTCAACTTCCTGGTGATCTCCCACTTTATGTATCCAAATCAAGCTTCTTACAGTGATTCATCCTGGTGTGATTGGAACGACGAAGAAGCTGTCTATTCCCAAACTGGAACTGGAATCACCTGATTAGAAAGTGGGATAACTTTTCTTCAATCCCAACTCCTATGAGATTATTCACTTCCTGGGTGATTCTCCACCACTTATGTATCCAAATCAAGCTTCTTACAAATGATTCATCCTGGTTTGATTGGAACGCGAGAAGAGCTGTCCTATTCCCAAACTGGGAAACTGGAATCACCTGATTAGAAAGTGGGATAACTCTTCATCTCCCAACTCCTATGAGATTTATTCAACTTCCTGGTGATTCTCCACCACTTTTGTATCCCAATC
>JAATWR010000827.1:0-19576 GCA_018703725.1 Brassica juncea
TATGATTTTATTTTCTAGTTGAATCTAACCAAAGAAATAGCTTTTGAAGTTTTCAGTTCAATATATGATAAAGCTAACCCGCATCTTTTTCTTGGTTCTGTTACTCTCTTCATCATTTCTTCACCACCAAATTCTCCAGCCAGCCCCAGGGAAAGGGAAAGGTCCAAATTGGGAGCCACCAGTCCGGAATTCAGTGCAGGTTGGATGTACAGAGAGTTGTAATTTTCTTGAGATGTTGGAACTGTCATCTGCATCATAACAAATTAAGTGAATATGATTTATTTTCTAGTTGAATCTGACCAAAGAAATAGCTTTGAAAGTTTTCAATTCAATTTATGATAAAGCCTACACTTTCATCTTCTTTTTTTCTTTTGTTGCTCTCTTCATCACTTTCTCGAAAGTCTATTTCTGAGATATACATGATTTCTGCACCGCATCCTTTTATCTCTTCAAGCGTAGAATTTGGTTTGTGTCCGCCAAATCGTCGCAGGAACACCCTCTACAAAATTGATTATAATGGCTACAAAACTCAAGTAGTAGAACGTTGTTGTTCATTTCAGATGGCGAGTTATCCACTTTTTCTATATCTAAAAGTAAGATGAACAAAACCAGATGATCCATCTCGTACGTGCACGCGTCCACTTTAATTAACATCACAATCAGTCTCTTTTTTTTGGCCTCGAAAGGACTGGCGAATTGTGAAGTATTTGGCGGGGCCGTGACTTGAAGGTCCAACGACGATGCAAGTTCCAAGTAATATAAATAATTGAGAAAGAGAGCTCACAAGCAAAAGGATCCTTAAGGAACTTCCACGAGCTCGATGTGTGAAAGACATAGGCACTTCTTCACCTGGTATAACGGCGGCCTTTGAGTGTGATTGTATAATGATTTCCTGTGCATCTCGATTCAAACTGAAGCAATTATAGAACTTGAAAGAACATGAAGAAATATCAAAGAAATCATCGTGCGGCCCTGGTAAGTGATCACAGATTGTTGTGATTCCTCCACAGTCTGAAAAGTCTGCCGTAAGATGTTCCAATTTAAAAATCTCTGCGGAGATGTTCTTTAAATTCTTGCACCCACGCATTTTTAGTTTCCAAAGACGAGACATGTTCTTAATCCAGGAAGGAATTTCTTCGATCGCAATGTCATCTAGATAGAGAAATTCAATGCGGGTTAAAATCTGAGGAATTTTTTTCAATTTTGAGCATCGAACACTGTCCAACTATTTGAAATTAAATATAAAATTTTAATTATTATTCAAAAATTATAAAAACGTAAACATAATATATATTTTTCATATAATATAATTATCCGCAAAATTAAAAGCAAACACCTAGTAGCTATTAAATTACGTTGACCACTTCCCATAACTTTTTAAGCCTGCCACTACTCACTACAAAGACCTCCATATCTTCTGGGTTGAAATTAGGTGGCATACAACTCAATGGTACATCAACTCAACTCAATGGTATCTTCTTCTCCTTTTAATGCAGTTTCGTTTAGATCTCCATTCAATGTTCCTGGACATACGAGGAAACAACTTTGAGCAGTTCGACATGTCCAATTCAAACAGTTTACTGAGATTCCCAATTGAGGAAGGAAGTGTCTCCAAAGATGTGCATCCCGAAAGCTTCAATTGATACAGTTTACTGAGATTCCCAATTGAGAAAGGAAGTGACGCCAATGATGTGCATCCTGAAAGCTTCAATTGATACAGTTCACAGAGATTTCTAATTGAGGAAGGAAGTGCCACCAAAGATGAGCAATCCCTAAGATCCAATTTATTCAGTTCCCTGAGATTTCCAATTGAAGAAGGAAGTGCCGCCAAAGATGAGCATACCGAAAGATCCAATTCATACAGTTCACTAAGATTCCCTATTGAAGAAGGAAGTGTCACCAAAGATTTGCATCCAAAAAGAAGCAATTGATACAATTTATTGAGATCTCCAATTGAAGAAGGAAGCGTCACCAAAGACTTGCATCCACAAAGATTCAAACTTCTTACATTTATGTCTTTTAAAAGATCTGGAATCTCTTTCAAATCTTCAGAATAACTCATATCCATCTCCTTAAGACTTCCAAGAAGCTGACAAATAAAAAGGGAAATCACTACAAAATGTATTCATTAATTGAATTAAATACATCAATTTCATATTTGAATTTCATTTGTTTATACTTAAATTTTACACTTATTTCTGTTAAAATAATAATTAAACTTAATTATGTTTATAAAATCCAATGAACACAAATTATCTAATTGAATTTGGTTGAACCAATTCTAACCATATCAACCTGCACCCAAGAAATTTCATATTTAGTTACCGGTTCGTTTTTGAAAATATTAGTTTTCTGCAATGTTTTTAAAACCAAACCGGTAACCGAAGCGGACAAAATTTGGGTCATGGTTTAATATGTCCAACCAGATTTAACCAATTTAGTAATTTATTAAGAATAATATATAAAAATTCGATATAAAATATCAATCAAAACTCTCAAACTTTTAAGGTTTAGAAAGTAAAACATTTGAATTACTTCCATTGTAAATACAATAGAAAAATAATTAAAACCCCAAAAACTAAATGAAACGATAAGACAAATTATCTCCACCACAAATTAATTAGAATAAAAACAAATAGAAAAAGAATCAGTAAGTTTTACCGTAGATTTGGATTCGACTGGCTTACAACTGTAACTTGTAAAAACTTTAAAATGGTTTAAAACTTGAACAAGTAAAATGGCGAAGTTTCAAAATCTCCAAATAATTCTTTTAAAAATCATATATATCAAAGCTAGCACCTATTGTTAGGTAAAAAGAAAAATACTAAAATAGTATATGAAACAAAAGAAATTGTCTAGTTGAAATTCAAAATTTTACATTTAATAATCGAACCTGGTAGAAAACTGACTCAATGGTTTGCCACTGTCTTTTTTACCGGTTTGATATGGTTTTACTATCAACCCAACCCGACTATGTCTCTGGTTCACAGTTGAACTCAGTATGACATCCGGTTCGGTCTAATTTTAAAAACACTAGTTTATGCCAAATCACAAATATGAGTTTGTTACCACGCTCCCAAAATCGAGTTTTTCTTTCAAATTCTAAAATCAAGTTTCCACCAAAATTGGAAAAACAAATCTTTCCACCAAATCCACAAGATCAAGTTTTTCAACTAAAAACGTAAAACTGAATTTTTCTGTCAAAAAGAAAAAATCATGTTTTTCTACCAAAACTCAAAATCATGTTTTCCGCTAAAACTGCAAAATCTTGTTTATGTAGACAGTGAGATAGAGTTTTCTCACTAAAACCATAAGTTGAGTGTTTCTGCCAAACGCAAAATCATTTCCCCGTCGCTAAAATTGAAAAATTATATTATTTTTTTTTGCTAAAATCACAAAATTATGTTTTCCCTCAAATCATGCTTCCTAGCTAAAGCAGTAAAATTGAGTTTTCAATCATATCCGTAAAAACATGTTTTTTGCTAAAACCACAAGATCATGTTTTCAGACAAAATTCGTAAATCATAGTTTAGCCCAAAAATACAAAATCATGTTTCTGCAAAACCGCAAAATCTTATTTTTTGATAAAACTGTAAAATCGTGTTTTCTACTCAAACCGCAAAACCAGATTGATTGCCCGCAAAACACACAAAATCAATATTTTCCGTCAAAACCGCAAAATCAAAGTTTCCCATCAAAACCACAATATCATAATTTATGTAAATACAATAGATAATTCATTATTAATAATATAAATCATGTACTTTATAGTCTTATTACTAATAGCATATTGTAAAGTCAGAAAAGTGAACAATTTAGCACTTGAATATTGTATCTGATGCAAATACTAACTATAAAAACGAACATGTTTGGATGCAACATCCAGATGTTATACTCAGATGTTGCGTTTAGATTCAGATGTTGCGTTTAGATGATACATCCAAATACAAAAATAGAACCTGGCTTTTATTGTTTTAAAAGTGAAAACTAATTGGTATTGTTAAAAGTAATACCTGAGTTCCTTCCCACAACTTCTCAAGCTTACTATACTTCATTCTGAGTTCAACCAGACTCGCTGTGCTAAGGTTTAAAGGCATACACTTGGATGGATATCCATCCCATTGTAGAAATCTGAGTGTGCTTGGGAAATGATGCAGGCCCCCATCAGGCAAATACAATATGTCTTTTCCAGTCTCTACCCACCAGGGTTTGTAAAAGTTTAGAAGTTTCAGATTAGGCATTCCTTGAAATAAATTGTCATCTATAATCAATGACTCGTTGATTTTTGACATGTTCAAATCCATGGTCACAGCATTTTTTGTGCCTTGGAAAAAAGAAAACAAAAATCCTCATTGTATCTTAACAATCCCTATAATTGATAAAACACCAAATAACAATCACAATACAGAGCCAGTCTAGCATGAAAACCATATGTAAAAACTCACAGTTTTAACGGCAAGAACATCACGTATATCCTTAGCTTCCGTCAAGAACCTACGACTGTTGATGGGCTGTACACGATCGATTTCTTTACCCAACTTCTGTAACAAACTGTGCATTTGAACAAATCCTGTTGATTCGCTACGTATTAGGGACTTGTCATTCAGTATTTTGAGCCCAATTTCAGCACTATCTCCGAGCAAGTCTTTTAAGAAATTGACGTTATGACCGTCGGATAAGCATGCAATGCAAAGGAACAATTCTCGATCTTTGACATCTAACCTATCATAGCTGACTTTTAGTGTATTCTTGATTTCCCCATCCAAACTATCTAAGAGCCTGGGCCACATCTCCACCCACGCCTCCTTCTTCATCCCTTTCAACGTCAAACCCAAGACACTTAGACCTAAAGGGAGATTACTTGAATGCAATATAACTTGCCTTGCAAGTTCTTTGAAACCATAAGACGGAGAGTTTTCCCCAAACGCAGATCGACAAAACATCTGCATAGCCAGATCATACGATGGGAGCTCCACCTCATAAATATGATTAATATTTTGAGACTCTAAAAGTCTCTTATCTTGAGTTATCACAACGATTCTGCTCCCGGATCCAACCAAACTAGTTTGATCTATCAAGGTTTTTAGCACTTTAAGATCATCCACATCATCAACGATGAGAAGATTTTTCTTGTGCATTAGCCTTTGTTTTGCCTCACCTAAATGGGATATCTTTACGTCCTTTTGACTGATGTGGCCAAGTGGGTAGAGAAGTGTCCTACTTGCCAACTCGTCAAGGCCGAGCACCGATTTCCAAGTGGATCGTTGCATAACTTGCCCATTCCGGAATACAAAATAGACTTTGTGACTGGTCTTCCAACAACCAGAAATAAGAAGGATGCGGTCTGGGTAGTCGTGGACCGACAGACCAAGTCGGCACACTTTATTCCCATAAGGAAGATTGATGGAGTTGGAGAAATAGTCTTGAAGTACATCGACGAAATAGTTCAATTACATGGAGTACCGGTTAGCATTGTCTCTGATAGGGACCCTCGATTCACTCTTCTCATTTTTGGAAAGCTTTCCAAAAGGCTTTGGAAAAAAGGGCGGATACGAGTACGGTCTATCACCCGCAAAAGGATGGCCAATCCGAAAGGACCATCAGGACGTTAGAAGATATGATGCGGACATGTACTCTGGATTGGAGCGATTCATGGGAAAGACATCTACCTTTTGATGTGCCATGGGGTAGCGCACCGGGCAAAAACAGACATGCATGGTTTGATCATTGGAAGCAGTAATGATATATGTTCATTGTTTGACTCATATCTGCTAAACCACGAGGCTTCTACACATGAAATCACTTGGAGAATGTTCTCAACTCAATTACGGAGCTCCTCAAAGAAGAATCAGATCAAACGGAGTTCATATGTGATAGTTATGCCATTTACAAATCAGGTGATCTTCAGTTCTCGCGAATTCAGACCACCCGAGAAGCTCGAAATGGCTAACCTTCTTTCTGATGAACCAACGGTCAATTCAATCATGCCAAAGGTGATTATTCATGTTATAAATGTCCAAAAAAGCATTGGGCTTGATGGTTTTCAAAAAGATTCAAAAACGAGCTTGTTTAGCCCAAATGGAGAAACCGATAAAATATTGGCTAAGAGAAAAGATGGATTTCGACCAGGCCTCAAAGGGACATGTCTTGGCCCATATCAGGAGTATATTCTTCACCTTTCAAAGTCCTGGTCGTGGCTATATGAAGAGGTAGTCCAAGTTTCAGTCAAAGACTTTATTTAGTCAAGTCTTTGTTTCTATTTCCAATGTCTTGTTTTTAATACATTCTTCTTTGGATCTCACAACTTGTAATCCTATAAATAAGGCCTTAGAGCCACGAAATAAAGCAGATTGTTTTCCTCTTTGTTGAGTTAAAACTCTTTGTTCTTTGTAGAACTTGTTCTTAGTTTCTTGGTGAGGTTATCTCCAAGTTTCGATCCTTCTTTTGTTGGACCGGTGCGTCACATCCGGCAACGATCGAAGTCTGGTAGTATCTTTGGGCTATTCCGCAACCCTTAGTGTCACCCCTCGATCCATCAGTTCTCAATCCTCTCGGATCTGAGTTCATATCAACCTTACCGAAAGAGTGATCCTTATTTTGGTTCTATCAAGTGGTATCAGAGCCACTCTCCGGTACTCTTTTCATCATTTCATCTCATCTTCCATATTTTCATCTAAACTTCTTTCTATCTATCTTAAATCCGGGCCCCTCATTACCATCCACCATATCAAAAAAAAAAAGATCTTATCAAAAAAAAAAAAAAGAAAGAAAGATCCACATAAAAAAAAATAGAAATCGAAAGTTTCATTTGGGGATTGGTGGTGGAAGAGAAAGCCTGCTGGCTGAGGAGAAATCCAGCCTTTGAGGTGGTTAAAAAAATCAAAAATCTCTTATCTATCTATCTTGAGAAAATTCCCTTGTTGCTTTGGATTTGCCCATTGGGATTCTTTGATTTGTTCTCTAGAACATTGAGTAAAAACTTGTGTGTGATCACCTAAATCTGAGAGAGAAAACACTTGTGTGGGTGAGGATCAAACACTTGAGAGTGTGAGGTTTTTATCTACTAACTTTTGTGTTGAGATTTTTCAGGTTTATGATGTTTGGTTTGCAAAGGAAAAGTAACAAGGAGAAGCCTCAACGAAATTCTAACTCTCAAACTCCTTTTAAATATCCTTTGAATTATTTTGATGAGTTTGTTAGTGTGCAGGAAACCAGTAAGGAGAAAAACAACCAGAGATGTGGCTGATCCAAAAAGGCAACCCTTTCAAATTGATGTCCAACAAATTTGTGATAACCTTGTGAAGGGAGTGGACAAAGCCCTTAAGGACTTCAGCAAGAGCCAAAAGAAGAGCACATCCACACGTGCCCCAGTAGCTGAGCCATCCTTGTTCATCAGTAAGAAAGCCCAAGGTGAATCTGAAAACCATTTTGAAGAACTTAAAGATTTTTCAGATTCTCTACCCATTTTTGATGAATCTGATGAAGAGCTAATTGAAAGCTTGATGTTTTGTGAAAAAGATTGTGATCTTCCTTCTCTTGAAACTGAGTTTAATCTTGATAATGAACAAGCTATTGTAGAACTAACTGTTTTGCAACCGGAGCTTCCGAGTAGTCTTGTTTTGTCTCCACAGGTTTTTGAGGAAGAGCCACTGGATTTTCCACATCAGTGCCCATGTCTTGACACTAGGATATGTTTGGATGATGACTAGGTCCTATCTTTGATGAGGAGGACGAACTTGGTCCAGTCTTTGATGAAGAAGCAACAAGCATCATCCACCTTTATGGAGAGCCATCTTTGCTTTGATTCCGGCACAACTACTGCCCTTACCTCCTGATCTTCAAGAGCACTGTGAGGAACCTTCTTCTCTTAATTCTCTGCCTGACATGTTGTGAAAGTCAGTACTGATGATGTAATTCGTTTTGGTCTTGACAAGATGAAAGATTTTTTGTTTCAAAATCTGTTTTTGATAACATGATTAATTCTTTAAAAATCTTTGAACCTGATAAATGTCTTGATCAATCACGTTTTCAAAATGTCAATGGCATCACTTCTGGAATTATTTTGAGCTTGATCAGTTCTTGGAACATAACAAAGGTTTTCATCTTCTTGGAAGGCCATTTGATCTTGATTTGCAACAAACTGATTTTTGTGCTGAAAAATCTCTTGATTCGTTAGTTTGCAAAGGAAATAGCTTTGATCTGAGTTCTTCTAGACATGTACTGATCACTGATGAATTGTTTGCATCCTCTTATGCCTTGGACGAAATTTTGATTCAGAAGTTGCTGGAAAGAAATCACTTGAAACTGAAAATGATTTTCGTGATCTTGAATTTTGTGGTTCTGTTTTGCAGCCTGATCTCTTGAGTTTTGAAACTGATAATACTTGGCATTTTCTGAGATCATTTCGTGATAATGGTGTTGTCTTGAGTTCTGATGATATTTTGGTTTACAACACATTCTTTGAGAAATGCCTTGAACTTTTGATAAATGATTCTCAAACTGAACTTAAGCTTGTGTGTTCAGATGTTGGGAAGGATATGCCCATTTTGAAAATGAATACTGTTGTTGCATATCTTGATAAAATTCTTGTCTGTAATATTTACTTTGATGAGCACCTTGAAAGGCTGAAAAATGTGCAATTTGTTCTTGGAAAAGATATCTTGATTTGTGATTTGAACAAATATTTATCTTGCACATTTGATCCTGGTCTTTTAGTGTTTGTTTTGAGTATCCAGGAAAGACAGGTTCAGCCTCTGAATGAAAGCATTGGCCGTGCCCAACAACCTCAGATTTGGAGAAGCTTTGTTGTTCAAACCGGCTACCTTGGTGCCAGCGACAGAGGTTCAGTCCAAGAAGGATATCTCAACAGTCCTAAGGTCTTTTGTCTTGAATCCAATTTTACAAGAAAGCCAACTCATCAAGGATTCACTGAGGCTTGGAATCGCATGAAAGCTTCACGGATGAAGAAGTTATGAATTTTCCAAACCGGAGGTTCTTCAGTCCAACTATCCGCAGAGTAGAGTACCAGATTTCTAAAGGAGATTCAGAAAGAATCGACCTGAGCCAAAACCGATCCTCAATGAACCAAAGATGTTTCCTCAGTCAACCTCCTGGCCAAACCAAAAGCACTGTAAGGATCATGGGTTGATTATCTCTGCTCATCATGAAAATGTTTTAAAACCGAGAATTTCTAAACGAAATCACATCTTTACTTGGTTGAAAAACGTTTTGTTTAAACCTTTCCATGAATTGTGTTCATTGAGCTGTGCTTTGAAAGAGATTTGGTTTAGGAAAAGGCATGAACCAAAATTTCTTAGGCCAAAGAATCAATTTGATTTCATTCATGATAAGAATTTTTCAGATTTGGCATTGACTCTTTGTTTTCCTGACCGTTTCTCAGCTTGGCCTAATTTTAAAATTGATAAACCAATTTTTGGCGATCAGCTTACTTGTTTGAGTCTTGCCCACGTTCTTGATGATTATCCTAAGGGCTTGGATCCTGATCTTGATGTCCTAAAGATAGAGAAACCCTTTGATTATTTCTTTCGCAGATTTGATGTGGTTTCTCTAGTTGTTTTGAATGAACAGGATAAGCATGATCAGTTTCCAAGGAGAGCAAGCGCTGGAGAATGCCTAAGGACTTATGTTCTTCGAACATGGAACTGGAAATACTTGAGGAAAGCAAGTTCAAAACTCCAAGGAAGTTTATGTCCAAAATTTTCCTTCTCTGAATTTTACATGATTTTAAAATTCTTTTTGTCTGATTCATTTTCTTTTGATTCAGGTAAAATTGATTTGAGGTCAAATCCTTTTGATGAGGGAGGGAATGATGTGCCATGGGGTAGCGCACCGGGCAAAACAGACATGCATGGTTTGATCATTGGAAGCAGTAATGATATATGTTCATTGTTTGACTCATATCTGCTAAACCACGAGGCTTCTACACATGAAATCACTTGGAGAATGTTCTGAACTCAATTACGGAGCTCCTCAAAGAAGAATCAGATCAAACGGAGTTCATATGTGATAGTTATGCTATTTACAAATCAGGTGATCTTCAGTTCTCGCGAATTCAGACCACCCGAGAAGCTCGAAATGGCTAACCTTCTTTCTGATAAACCAACGGTCAATTCAATCATGCCAAAGGTGATTATTCATGTTATAAATGTCCAAAAAAGCATTGGGCTTGATGGTTTTCAAAAAGATTCAAAAACGAGCTTGTTTAGCCCAAATGGAGAAACCGATAAAATATTGGCTAAGAGAAAAGATGGATTTCGACCAGGCCTCAAAGGGACATGTCTTGGCCCATATCAGGAGTATATTCTTCACCTTTCAAAGTCCTGGTCGTGGCTATATGAAGAGGTAGTCCAAGTTTCAGTCAAAGACTTTATTTAGTCAAGTCTTTGTTTCTATTTCCAATGTCTTGTTTTTAATACATTCTTTGGATCTCTACAACTTGTAATCCTATAAATAAGGCCTTAGAGCCACGAAATAAAGCAGATTGTTTTCCCCTTTTGTTGAGTTAAAACTCTTTGTTCTTTGTAGAACTTGTTCTTAGTTTCTTGGTGAGGTTATCTCCAAGTTTCGATCCTTCTTTTGTTGGACCGGTGCGTCACATCCGGCAACGATCGAAGTCTGGTAGTATCTTTGGGATATTCCGTAACCCTTAGTGTCACCCCTCGATCCATCAGTTCTCAATCCTCTCGGATCTGAGTTCATATCAATCTTACCGAAAGAGTGATCATTATTTTGGTTCTATCACCTTTGGTAGAGTTCGCCTACAACAACAGCTTCTATAGAAGCATCGGGATGTCGCCATACGAAGAGTTGTACATATTTGGCTTGTCCGATCTAATACCTTCCGGCTAGCGGAATCATCTTCGTTTTGACGAGCTTTTTGTAGTGTCTATCAACTTAAAAAGATCGGACTTCATGAATCTTATGTTGTTTTCCGATTTAAGTTGATATAAGAAAGTTTCAGGCTTTACTAAAATTCGTTTTGCTCTGTTTCATATTCCTTTTGGTAAAGACCGAGTAAAGTCCCAGTCATCTTTGATCGGAGGACTTATGGTTTAAAACACCTTTTCCTCTTCTAAAATTTATAAATCCTGATATATACTCAGAATTACTTGCTTTTCTCTGGACATGCTTGAGACTAAAATTATATTTTTCCAAATCACAAAAAGGAGAAAAAGGTAAGAGGTAGTCTGGCATAAGTCAAACTTTATGTAGATGACGAAGCTAAACTAAAATTATACACTACTACCAAAACAGTACAAACTTGGACATACTTCGAAAAAAATAATTAAAAAGTTGCAAAACAAGAAGCCTCATTAAAAAAAAACATATTATACGTAACACAATATGGCTCGTTTTCCCCGAAGCATATAAAGCTTATCGTTTAGATTAATTCATATTCTTTTTCCCTACGCATAAATACACATACACAACTTCAAAACCATACGGTATTTTTAAAACATACTCCAAAGTGTTGTCTCACTCGCAATCTGTCACGCTTGTGGCTTCAAAGCACCCGTGTCGGCAAAAAACATCTTGAAATGCACCCAAACCCTCCTCCCCTTTTCTGCAGTTAAAATTATAAACATTTAAAATACATTATCCTTACCAAAACTCGATGAATTAAAGCTAATTAAAAAATGTTAAAAAAAGCTACACGTACCTTTGTGGATTTGAGGGAGAGAAGTCGAGGAGACACCTTGTACAAGTCTTCATCCACAGGCTTAGGCCTCGCCGTCCTCGGCTTCACCACCGGTGTTGGACAGCTCCTCGGCGCGTTAGACTCACGCGCATCCTTCTTGAACTTGTGTTGCTCCTTGGAGCTGGTTCTCTTCGGCTCCTGCCCCACCTTAGCCTTAGAATAAATAATATCCGAGGAACATATAAATCAATGCGTCGAGGAGGAGTGTTGAATTTGGGAGGGAAGAAAGTAAGTACCGGCGTCGGAGGGAGGAGGATGACGGCGGGAGCGACAAGGTGGTGGTTGTCGTAAAGATCACCAGCGAGGTAAAGATCACGGTCTTGAGGGTAAGGAGGGTAGTGGTGGAGATAAGAAGGCTGCTGAGTTGTTGCTGTCTCGAAGCACTGAGTGAATGGTACGGCGTCGTTCCAGTCCCAACCCCCAAACGCCGGCACGTGTCCCCTCCTGCAGTACTCTCCTCCTCCGTATTCCTGAGTCATAAAGAAAGATATAAAGTTCAAATACTAATGTATCCAGAAGAAGAATAAGAAAGAGAAGGAGCTTACGTAGTCCATGGGTGTAGTCGTGAATGAGTTTGAACTTTGATGATGTTGGATCTCTGCTTTAATAGAGAGAGTTTTAATTTATAAAATGGCCAGATGGTTATTTTACATTACTCAACACTGAGAGTCTTAAAGTCTAGTTGTAGGAGAGGGGAGAGTCTAGGTGAGAGAGAGAGGAAGTGTATGTTATAAGAAAAATTCAGTAGGGTAAGTGAAAAATTAAAATAAAGTTGGCTTATCTACTCTTCTGCATCTTTTTTTACTTTTTACAAAATTCCACTGTTTTTTGAGTCGTCTTCTGAATTTATTTTTATATCCAGTCTTCTGTAGTCTGTCTTTGCTTTTATTTATTTATAATGTTCTACTCTTATTTATTTTGTTTTATTGGCTTTAGATTTTGTTTTACATGGGGTTGACAGACAAACAAACAAATGAATTAACGTTGCTTTTACTGTGAAACCAATAAACAAGAAAAGTTATTACATTGACCAAGTTTCATGTCATCTCATAGAGCTGATTCAAGCATTCGATATTATTTACTTCTTTGCTAATACCGTTACTGTTCTGTGTTGAAAAAAGGCAAGTAATATACTTCTACATTTTTTGTGGAGCAGATAAAAAAGGGAAGTAATATACTTCTACATTGCTGATCTTTATGAGAATATCCAATTTGAAAATTAAGAGACAAAAGAGTTAATAAAGGAGCTTTACCTCTCCCACGCCCAATCTTTACATTAGTGGGGGCCACATGCAACATTACCTCTATTATGTAACAATGTGCTATGTGCAGTGTGCAACCAGCATTGCCACGATTCCAAGCAATCCCATTTATTATCTTTTGTCAATTTCTCACCCTTTCTACTTATAAAATTCCATTTTTACTAGCTATAACTTTTGAATACCTTTTTTTTATCAGAGGTTTTATTTGACAGAGGACAGGTGGGGTAAGGTCTATTCATACCAGCATAATTCAATTGCAACTGCTCATTGCAGCCTTTGAAATGGAGAAAGCAGTTAAAAAGACATACATCAACAGAATGGCCTTAATAAATGTTTTGGTTAGGTAAGTTAATCCTTAAAATTTGGTATAATGAGAAGAGGACTAGAAATATAATTACATGCCTAGAGAGTTCAGCGTACCTAATACATGAGCGTGTTGTACTGCGTTTATCATTTCAATTGTCCTCATGGATCCATAACACGTATTTACACATTGGGATATAGAGATTTGAAAATAGTATTTTTATTTTAAGATATCGTTATGTTTTGGCTTTCAGTCTATTGTCTAATTTGCTTTGTCCACTATTTTTAAATTCTAAAACGTTTAAAATTTATATCATTAGTCCTTTCTATCTCTTCATCTAATGTCTCTATCATTAATCCACTGGGTTTGTGTTTTGTTACGGTCAATTCCTTGTTTATATCCTCTTTTACCGTTGCTAAAAAAAAGTCCTCTTTAACCAAAAATAAAGAACCTTTTTAGTTTTACACCATTCATCAATTGTTTTTAAAATGCGAAAATTGCATGTTAATTTCTCCTTTGTCGAAAATCGTTGGATGGATTCCGAAATGTTTTTTCATATAGTTCTTGTTTATTATAATTGTACATGGTTATTTGTTTAGTCGCTAGAAGTATAACTAACCACATATTGGATATTCGAAATTGAAGATGTCAGGAGTTTTATGAAAACAAAGTTACTCGAACCCAACCCGAAGTACAAAGATACCCGAACGAGTTTTACACTTTTATAGCAAAATATCTGAAACTCCAAAATATCCGATCCGAACCCGAATGGGTACCAACGCCCACCCCTGGAAATGAGGTAAACCCCAAGAGGAATAAACATATCTAATAAATGGGTTCGAATCAGGCTCATTAGCTGTGTGCTGCTATCTAATGTTCCTTTTTCAAGAAATATCTATATTATTAAAAGAGAAGTACAAAATAGAAATACCTCTTAGTTTTACCATTTATTTATATTAGAATGCCATTGAGATATTTATTGAATCTATATTTAAGCATATTTGTTTTTTTCTAATTTAAATAATAGATTTAAACATTTAATGTCTTTCCAAAATTTAAATAATAGATTTTCTTTATCAAATCATAACCAAAATAAATTTCCTGATATATTTCGTATTAACATATTCAATATTTTTAATATTTATAAGTAATAAATAATAAAATAATAAAATCACACATCATAATCAATTTATATAACATATAAATAAAATATAAAATAGTTTATTCATATATTAGTATAATGCTTTCATAATATAAGTCTAATTAGTTATAAATATTGGATTTGTTTATATGATACATTGTGATATAATAGACGATTAAAATCACAAAATATAATTATTCAAAGTAATAAATAAAATTGTTATGTTTAAAAATGTTATATTAACAATTGAGTAATATATTTTAATTTACATATATATATATATATATATATACCATTAGTACAAAGAAAAAAATTAAAGTGAAAGCAAATATTTATACGGTCACGGGTCAAGTTCTAAAAATAAATAACAACATCAAGATTATTTTTTTAACAAATTTATTTTAATTGAAACTATAGTTCCATATATGTTTATATATTTTATGTATTTATAAATTTATTTTCTTTGTCTTTAAGGAAGCTTAGATTTTGAAATTGGAAAAAATATGACCACCTCTATTATTTTAATTAGGAAATTTAAAATTTATATCAGAATGTTTTATTAAACTTTTAATTTTTATTTTATTATAACTGCAAACATTAATTTTCAATATGAATTTATGTTTCAATATTACAAATGCATTATTAATTTAATAAAAAAAAACTAAAAACAAAATAAATACCCGTCCGGTTGGGCGGATCAAGGTCTAGTATTATTTTAAAGAAATGCACAATGTGTAGTTTTATTGTGGGGATTTATTTTAAAGAAATGCACAATAACCTATGATTGGTTGAATGATTTTTAAATTATCTTTTAAAAAAATTCGAATTTTTTTTTAATTCCACTGCATTAAGTCAAAACATCAGTATTGTAAAACAGAGATCATTTTCACTATGCAGTTTAAACTACACAATTTTGAAGCAAAGTGCAGTTTAAACTACACAATTTTGAAGCAAAAGTAAAATTTTGAACTGAAACTGTGGTTGGGTAAAAATATTTAAAAAAATACAATTTCTGAAACGTTAGTTATTATGAGGGAATATAAAATATGATAGTTGTAACCTATAAGACACACCAGAGCTAAGTAAACATACAAGACACATAATATATAACATTCATAAGATCATTGATTTGTAATTGTGATATATGGTTCTTTAATGCGACATGGAGATAGTATTTAGGTTTTACACATGTCACAGTTCATTACTTCTTTAGGGCTCTCCACAAGTCACAGCTAGTTGTGGACCTGTGGTCAACACACGATAGTATTAGGTTACACATCACAGCTCATTAGGCTCTACACAAGTCACAGCTAGTTGTGGTCAACACACCATACTATTGTGCTTCTCAATGCAACATAAAATCTATTTATAGTCTACCGGTATAGACTAATAATCTAATAATCTAATTACATCTATCAACCCATCAAATCTGAGCAAGATTAGATGTTGGAAGATATCAATTATTAACGACAAATACATTAATTAACGATTCCTAGACAAAATAATCGTCATGGTGGAATATGACTTTTACCTAAAGAAAAATGGTAAAAGGCTAAAGTTCAAAAATAAAGGAATAGTGTTGTTTATAAACACATAAGGGTAAGAACTCCGAGAATCTAGAGATCTGAATTCTCTCAACACTCCCCAAAGAGAGAATGAATGGAAAGGCTACGTCCACAGCTCTACATGCCTCTTAAGAAAATTGTCAAATGCTAGCTTTTGTTTTCTTCTTCTTTTATTTTCAACTTCTTACTTTAAAATTTTTGTTTCCACATTTGTGAGCAAGTCTGAAGTGTGCAGTAAACTTTTTAGCTCTTTTTATTTTTCAAACGTCTGAAGTCGATGTGGTAATTAGACCAATGAGAAAGCAGCTGACATGATATATTCTCTTGCATTCCATCCACATTTTGTCGTATTATATACTAACTGATGTTTTTATTTGCTTTGTAAACAATGAGCAAAAAAGGTAGCTTACAGATTTTTATTGGCCTGTCTCTTCCGATTATTTACGGAGCTAGTAAATTTTAGAAAGCCCACAAGGATATGAGGTAAACCCCAAGAGGAATAAACATATCTAATAAATGGGCTCAAATCAGGCTCATTAGCTGTATGATGCTAAATAATGTTCCTTTTTCAAGAAAAAAAAATTATTTTAAAGAAATGCACAATGTGTAGTTTTATTGTGGGGATTTTTCTTCTTCCATTTCCAATAAAATATATGGAACTTGGGTAGCTGATAATTCATATACCAATCAATTATTGCAATAAGGGCTCTATAACCAATACCCCATCCCAATAATGAAGTAAATATTCCAAAACCCCGTGACGAATGGAATAATCCAACAATCTGGTTCACGGGTGTCTCCAAGACTTAGTATATATACACCCTTCTCATACACATTCACTTTCACATCACAAACACAGCAACAAAATTATAAGAGGATAAAATGGCGAGTAAGAAGGTGGGTGTGATGGTGATGATGATGATGATAGTGGTGGTGATGGCTATTTTTGCCGAGAGGTCAGTGGCGATTGATCTTTGTGGCATGACCCAGTCAGAGTTGAATGAGTGCAAACCAGCGGTGAGCAAGGAGAATCCAACGAACCCATCAACGCTTTGCTGCGACTATCTGAAACACGCTGACATCAGCTGTCTTTGCGGCTACAAGAACTCTCCTTTGCTCGGTTCTTTCGGTATTGATCCGGCGCTCGCTGCTGGACTCCCCACCAAATGTGACATGCCCAACGCTCCAACTTGTTAAGCTTTATGTGCTTTTGTCTTTCTCTAAAAATCATGTGTTAATGTTGTCCTTTTATTTTAATTATCAAGAGTTTATTGGGTAAACCCAAAAAAGTGCTCAAAAAGGATAAAACCAAAGTGAAAACTTCACAAATGACGAGGCCCAAAAAAGCCCATAAAAGAATTTGAGTTTCGAGAAGAACACATACTGGCAATTTCTAAAAAAGAACCAATAAGCAATACAAGTACATAAAAAAAAGCACGGACCCAGAGGCTTATGATTTTACTACACCCGACAACAAACTGACACCAGACTAACATTAATTACTCGCAATTACATTCTTATCTCTAATCTAACCATTCATTTTTTTTTTTGGACAAATCTAACCATTCATTTAAATTTTCAATAGGCGGTTCTATCTCTAAAACGAAACCAGCAAAATGACATAAATCTATAGAGAATATGGAAAATATATAAGAGAAGCATAAATCAACTGAACATTAACATCCGAGATTAATTTTTGTTTTCTTTCACCAAAGAATTGTCAAAATAGGTGAAAATTAAACTTGAAACAAAAGTCATTAGCCAACCGATCCGGTTTACTGATACCGGAGATTCCACAAAGAAAACAACTAAAAGCATAAACAGACTAGGATAATAGAAGTTTGTTCAGAAACCGATCAGACAAATACGACAGTTAGACCTCTTTGGTCTCGTCGCTCTCACTCTTCTTCGCCGGAGAAACAAAGATCCATGTGAAACCAAAGGGATCCGTCACTTTACCCTTGACTCCACCTTCAACCTCCTCCTCCACGTTGACAGCTCCGGCGCCAACGGCTTTCGCAACGGCCGCTTCCACGTCATCAGTTTCGAGAATCGCAGGCATAGACCCCTTGTTCGCACTATGTAACAACATGACAACAGCAAAAAAAAAAATGTATTTAACAATAAAAACATATTATTTTTTTTTGTCAGCAATAAAAGCATAAAAATACTTGTAAAACGGTTTATAAAACACAAACTACTCTCAGTTGTGTTCCAAAAAAACACAAACTACTCTCAGAATGCTCCTAATATCACAAGTATAATCCAGATCTGAAACCCTAAAACAAGCGTGGACACAAGAGAGGGTTAAAGAGCTTACTTAGAGTTAACGGAGACGTCAGAAACAACGACGGTAGTGCCAGCGAGGTTGAGCTCGGCAGAGACAAGGTGAGGAAGCTCTTGGTCAGCCTTACGCTTAGGGTAGAGAGAGTGTCCAGTCTCCTCCGCACCAAACACGGCCTTGTAGAAGGCAACAGCGTCACCGACCCTCTGAGACTCCACGATCAGCTGGGGCTTGTACGCGGTGAAGGTAACAGACTTCTCAACAACCGAAGCAACATCTTCCTGAGCCATCTTTGAGAGAAAGGAAAAAACAACACTCGAGAGAAAATGCAAATGGCGTGTGTGAAGGGTACTATCTGGTTATTTATTTTGGAAGCGGAGAAGCGGAATCGTTTTGTAACCGTACGATGATTCTAAACGGGTATAAGAATTGCTTTCACGTCCGGAGACTCACCCTTACTTTTCTTCTTATTTACGATTATACCCCTATTTTCCTAATCCTATTGTCTATTGGGCTATGTGTGGTGTCTTGTCTACTCGGCGTGTCTCGTCTCAACTAATCCGTTTGCAAAAGTAAATTAATCATTTCATTATTAATTAATGCAAAGATTATAGTTGGAATCAAAGGTATCCAGTTTTCCTCATCCAACTGAATGGTTACAGAGGATAAATTAACAATATCTTTCAATGTATAACTAGATGGGCACAACATTGGTCATATTAAACCAACCAAATATTACAATTATTAAATAGTGACACATCAAACCTTTCCTTGCAGCTTGTAACAGTGGTTATACTAATACGTGATTTCATCAAGAACTTGGAAGGGCGTCTTGTGTACCTAAACCACAGGTGAAATAACATATATACAATCTTTAAATCTTTAATATGAACGCAGACAAAGAGAGACATTGTATGCAAGTATCTGTTTTTCTTTTACTAAGGAACTCACCCATTCTAGATGTGATGTGATATCAGCAGGATGCATCACACGTGTATATGCTACCCATTACCTACCGAGATTGGATTAAAAACCATCGCACACAACGGTCGATATTCTATTTCTATTATCCTTTTGGACAATGTTAATCAATCGTAAACGGCTAAAAGTTGAACCTAAAGTTTCAGTTTTTGGGTTTAGTTTGGCTTGAATGAACAAGAGGAGAACGGAAATGAGCAAATCATCAAGGGAATAAGAGATTCTCTTCTCCAATCAGATGGAAAGGAGGAAAACGAAGATGAATAGACTATATAATGAGGAACAGTTGAAGACAGTTGAAGGGGAGACACAGAGGATAAATG
>JAATWR010000830.1:0-116197 GCA_018703725.1 Brassica juncea
CCACCACTTTATGTTCCAATCAGCTTCTTACAAGTGATCATCCTGGTTTGATTGGAACGACGAAGAAGGTGTGATATTCACTAAACTGGGAAACTGGAATCACCTGATTTGAAAGTGGGATAACTTCTTCATCCAACCTCCTATGAGATTTATTCAACTTCCTGGTGATTCTCCACCACTTTATATATCCAAATCAAGCTTCTTACAATGTGATTCATCCTGGTTTGATTGGAACGACGAGGAAGCTGTCCTATTCCCATACTGGAAAACTAGAATCACCTGATTTGAAAGTGGGATAACTTCTTCATCCGAGCTCCTATGAGATTTGTTAAACTTCCTGGTGATTCTACACCACTTTATGTATCCAAATCAAGATTCTTACAAAGTGATTCATCCTAGTTTGATTGGAACGACAGAGAAGCTGACCTATTCCCAACTGCGAAACTAGAATCACCTGATTTGAGAGTGGGATAACTTCTTTATCCCAGCTCCTATGAGATTTATTCAACTTCCTGGTGATTCTCCACCACTTTATGTATCCAAATCAAGCTTTTTACAAATAGATTCATCCTGGTTTGATTGGAACGACACAAATCTGTCCTACTGCGAAACTAGAATCACTTGATTTGAAAGTGGGATAACTTCTTCATCCCAACTCCTATGAGATTTATTCAACTTCCTGGTGATTCTCCACCACTTTATGTATCCAAATCAAGCTTCTTACAAAGGGATTCATCTTGGTTTGATTGGTACGACGCAAGAAGCTGTCCTATTCCCAAACTGGAAAACTGGAATCACCTGATTTGAAAGTCTGATAACTTCTTCATCCCAGCTCCTATGAGATTTATTCAATTTCCTGGTGATTCTCCACCACTTTATGTATCCCAATCAAGCTTCTTACAAAGTGATTCATCCTAGTTTGATTGGAACGACACAGAAGCTGACCTATTCCCAAACTGCGAAACTAGAATCACCTGATTTGAAAGTGGGATAACTTCTTTATTCCAGCTCCTATGAGATTTATTCAACTTCCTGGTGATTCTCCACCACTATATGTATCCAAATCAATCTTTTTACAAAGTGATTCATCCTGGTTTGATTGAAACGACGAAGAAGCTGTCTTATTCCCAAACTGCGAAACTGGAATCACCTAATTTGAAAGTGGGATAACTTCTTCATCCCAACTCCTATGAGATTTATTAAACTTCCTGGTGATTTTCCACCACTTTATGTATCCAAATCAAGCATCTTACAAGGTGATTCATCCTCGTTTGATTGGAACGACGAAGAAGCTATCCTATTCCCAAACTGGGAAACTGGAATCACTTGATTTGAAAGTGGGATAACTTCTTCATCCCAACTCCTATGAGATTTATTCAAGTTCCGGGTGATTCCCCACCACTTTATGTATCCAAATCAGGCTTCTTACAAAGTGATTCATCCTGGTTTGATTGGAACGACACAGAAGCTGTCCTATTCCCAAACTTTGAAATTTGAATCACCTGATTTGAAAGTGGGATAACTTCTTCATCCCAGCTCCTATGAGATTTATTCAACTTCCTGGTGATTCTCCACCACTTTATGTATCCAAATCAAGCTTCTTACAAAGTGATTCATCCTGGTTTGATTGGAACGACGAAGAAGCTATCCTATTCCCAAACTGGGAAACTGGAATCACTTGATTTGAAAGTGGGATAACTTCTTCATCCCAGCTCCTATGAGATTTATTCAATTTCCTGGTGATTCTCCACCACTTTATGTATCCAAATCAAGATTCTTACAAAGTGATTCATCCTAGTTTGATTGTAATGACACAGAAGCTGACCTATTCCCAAACTGCGAAACTAGAATCACCTGATTTGAAAGTGGGATAACTTCTTTATCCCAGCTCCTATGAGATTTATTCAACTTACTGGTGATTCTACACCACTTTATGTATCCAAATCAAGCTTTTTACAAAGTGATTCATCCTGGTTTGATTGGAACGACAAAGAAGTTGTCCTATTCCCAAACTGCGAAACTGAAATCACCTAATTTGAAAGTGGGATAACTTCTTCATCCCAACTCCTATGTGATTTATTCAACTTCTTGGTGATTCTCCACCACTTTATATTTCCAAATAAAGCTTCTTACAAAGTGATTCATCCTGGTTTGATTGGAACGACGAAGAAGGTGTGATATTCACTAACTGGGAAACTGGAATCACCTGATTTGAAAGTGGGATAACTTCTTCATCCAACCTCCTATGAGATTTATTCAACTTCCTGGTGATTCTCCACCACTTTATATATCCAAATCAAGCTTCTTACAATGTGATTCATCCTGGTTTGATTGGAACGACGAGGAAGCTGTCCTATTCCCATACTGGAAAACTAGAATCACCTGATTTGAAAGTGGGATAACTTCTTCATCCGAGCTCCTATGAGATTTGTTAAACTTCCTGGTGATTCTACACCACTTTATGTATCCAAATCAAGATTCTTACAAAGTGATTCATCCTAGTTTGATTGGAACGACAGAGAAGCTGACCTATTCCCAAACTGCGAAACTAGAATCACCTGATTTGAGAGTGGGATAACTTCTTTATCCCCGCTCCTATGAGATTTATTCAACTTCCTGGTGATTCTCCACCACTTTATGTATCCAAATCAAGCTTTTTACAAATAGATTCATCCTGGTTTGATTGGAACGACACAAAATCTGTCCTACTGCGAAACTAGAATCACTTGATTTGAAAGTGGGATAACTTCTTCATCCCAACTCCTATGAGATTTATTCAACTTCCTGGTGATTCTCCACCACTTTATGTATCCAAATCAAGCTTCTTACAAAGGGATTCATCTTGGTTTGATTGGAACGACACAAAATCTGTCCTACTGCGAAACTAGAATCACTTGATTTGAAAGTGGGATAACTTCTTCATCCCAACTCCTATGAGATTTATTCAACTTCCTGGTGATTCTCCACCACTTTATGTATCCAAATCAAGCATCTTACAAGGTGATTCATCCTCGTTTGATTGGAACGACGAAGAAGCTATCCTATTCCCAAACAGGAAAACTGGAATCACCTGATTTGAAAGTCTGATAACTTCTTCATCCCAGCTCCTATGAGATTTATTCAATTTCCTGGTGATTCTCCACCACTTTATGTATCCCAATCAAGCTTCTTACAAAGTGATTCATCCTAGTTTGATTGGAACGACACAGAAGCTGACCTATTCCCAAACTGCGAAACTAGAATCACCTGATTTGAAAGTGGGATAACTTCTTTATTCCAGCTCCTATGAGATTTATTCAACTTCCTCGTGATTCTCCACCACTATATGTATCCAAATCAATCTTTTTACAAAGTGATTCATCCTGGTTTGATTGAAACGACGAAGAAGCTGTCCTATTCCCAAACTGCGAAACTGGATTCACCTAATTTGAAAGTGGGATAACTTCTTCATCCCAACTCCTATGAGATTTATTAAACTTCCTGGTGATTTTCCACCACTTTATGTATCCAAATCAAGCATCTTACAAGGTGATTCATCCTCGTTTGATTGGAACGACGAAGAAGCTATCCTATTCCCAAACTGGGAAACTGGAATCACTTGATTTGAAAGTGGGATAACTTCTTCATCCCAACTCCTATGAGATTTATTCAAGTTCCGGGTGATTCCCCACCACTTTATGTATCCAAATCAGGCTTCTTACAAAGTGATTCATCCTGGTTTGATTGGAACGACACAGAAGCTGTCCTATTCCCAAACTGCGAAACTGGAATCACCTGATTTGAAAGTGGGATAACTTCTTCATCCCAGCTCCTATGAGATTTATTCAACTTCCTGGTGATTCTCCACCACTTTATGTATCCAAATCAAGCTTCTTACAAAGTGATTCATCCTGGTTTGATTGGAACGACGCAGAAGCTGACCTATTCCCAAACTGCAAAACTAGAATCACCTGATTTGAAAGTGGGATAACTTCTTCATCCCAGCTCCTATGAGATTTATTCAATTTCCTGGTGATTCTCCACCACTTTATGTATCCAAATCAAGATTCTTACAAAGTGATTCATCCTAGTTTGATTGGAATGACACAGAAGCTGACCTATTCCCAAACTGCAAAACTAGAATCACCTGATTTGAAAGTGGGATAACTTCTTTATCCCAGCTCCTATGAGATTTATTCAACTTACTGGTGATTCTACACCACTTTTGTATCCAAATCAAGCTTTTTACAAAGTGATTCATCCTGGTTTGATTGGAACGACAAAGAAGTTGTCCTATTCCCAAACTGCGAAACTGAAATCACCTAATTTTAAAGTGGGATAACTTCTTCATCCCAACTCCTATGTGATTTATTCAACTTCTTGGTGATTCTCCACCACTTTATATTTCCAAATAAAGCTTCTTACAAAGTGATTCATCCTGGTTTGATTGGAACGACGAAGAAGGTGTGATATTCACTAACTGGGAAACTGGAATCACCTGATTTGAAAGTGGGATAACTTCTTCATCCAACCTCCTATGAGATTTATTCAACTTCCTGGTGATTCTCCACCACTTTATATATCCAAATCAAGCTTCTTACAATGTGATTCATCCTGGTTTGATTGGAACGACGAGGAAGCTGTCCTATTCCCATACTGGAAAACTAGAATCACCTGATTTGAAAGTGGGATAACTTCTTCATCCGAGCTCCTATGAGATTTGTTAAACTTCCTGGTGATTCTACACCACTTTATGTATCCAAATCAAGCTTATTACAAAGTGATTCATCCTGGTTTGATTGAAACGACACAGAATCTGTCCTATTCCCAAACTGCGAAACTAGAATCACCTGATTTGAAAGTGGGATAACTTCTTTATCCCAGCTCCTATGCGATTTATTCAACTTCCTGGTGATTCTCCACCACTTTATGTATCCAAATCAAGCTTTTTACAAAGTGATTCATCCTGGTTTGATTGGAACGACACAAAAGCTATCCTATTCCCAAACTGCGAAACTGGAATCACCTGATTTGAAAGTGGGATAACTTCTTCATCCCAACTCCTATGAGATTTATTAAACTTCCTGTTGATTTTCCACCACTTTATGTATCCAAATCAAGCATCTTACAAGGTGATTCATCCTCGTTTGATTGGAACGACGAAGAAGCTATCCTATTCCCAAACTGGGAAACTGGAATCACTTGATTTGAAAGTGGGATAACTTCTTCATCCCAACTCCTATGAGATTTATTCAAGTTCCGGGTGATTCCCCATCACTTTATGTATCCAAATCAGGCTTCTTACAAAGTGATTCATCCTAGTTTGATTGGAATGACACAGAAGCTGACCTATTCCCAAACTGCGAAACTAGAATCACCTGATTTGAAAGTGGGATAGCTTCTTTATCCCAGCTCCTATGAGATTTATTCAACTTACTGGTGATTCTACACCACTTTATGTATCCAAATCAAGCTTTTTACAAAGTGATTCATCCTGGTTTGATTGGAACGACAAAGAAATTGTCCTATTCCCAAACTGCGAAACTGAAATCACCTAATTTTAAAGTGGGATAACTTCTTCATCCCAACTCCTATGTGATTTATTCAACTTCTTGGTGATTCTCCACCACTTTATATTTCCAAATAAAGCTTCTTACAAAGTGATTCATCCTGGTTTGATTGGAACGACGAAGAAGGTGTGATATTCACTAACTGGGAAACTGGAATCACCTGATTTGAAAGTGGGATAACTTCTTCATCCAACCTCCTATGAGATTTATTCAACTTCATGGTGATTCTCCACCACTTTATATATCCAAATCAAGCTTCTTACAATGTGATTCATCCTGGTTTGATTGGAACGACGAGGAAGCTGTCCTATTCCCATACTGGAAAACTAGAATCACCTGATTTGAAAGTGGGATAACTTTTTCATCCGAGCTCCTATGAGATTTGTTAAACTTCCTGGTGATTCTACACCACTTTATGTATCCAAATCAAGCTTATTACAAAGTGATTCATCCTGGTTTGATTGGAACGACACAGAATCTGTCCTATTCCCAAACTGCGAAACTAGAATCACCTGATTTGAAAGTGGGATAACTTCTTTATCCCAGCTCCTATGAGATTTATTCAACTTCCTGGTGATTCTCCATCACTTTATGTATCCAAATCAAGCTTTTTACAAAGTGATTCATCCTGGTTTGATTGGAACGACACAAAAGCTATCCTATTCCCAAACTGCGAAACTGGAATCACCTGATTTGAAAGTGGGATAACTTCTTCATCCCAACTCCTATGAGATTTATTAAACTTCCTGGTGATTTTCCACCACTTTATGTATCCGAATCAAGCATCTTACAAGGTGATTCATCCTCGTTTGATTGGAACGACGAAGAAGCTATCCTATTCCCAAACTGGGAAACTGGAATCACTTGATTTGAAAGTGGGATAACTTCTTCATCCCAACTCCTATGAGATTTATTCAAGTTCCGGGTGATTCCCCACCACTTTATGTATCTAAATCAGGCTTCTTACAAAGTGATTCATCTTGGTTTGATTGGAACGACACAGAAGCTGTCCTATTCCCAAACTGCGAAACTGGAATCACCTGATTTGAAAGTGGGATAACTTCTTCATCCCAGCTCCTATGAGATTTATTCAATTTCTTGGTGATTCTCCACAACTTATGTATCCAAATCAAGATTCTTACAAAGTGATTCATCCTAGTTTGATTGGAACGACAGAGAAGCTGACCTATTCCCAAACTGCGAAACTAGAATCACCTGATTTGAAAGTGGGATAACTTCTTTATCCCAGCTCCTATGAGATTTATTCAACTTCCTGGTGATTCTCCACCACTTTATGTATCCAAATCAAGCTTTTTACAAATAGATTCATCCTGGTTTGATTGGAACGACACAGAATCTGTCCTACTGCAAAACTAGAATCACTTGATTTGAATGTGGGATAACTTCTTCATCCCAACTCCTATGAGATTTATTCAACTTCCTGGTGATTCTCCACCACTTTATGTATCCAAATCAAGCTTCTTACAAAGGGATTATTCTTGGGTTGATTGGTACGACGCAGAAGCTGTCCTATTCCCAAACAGGAAAACTGGAATCACCTAATTTGAAAGTCTGATAACTTCTTCATCCCAGCTCCTATGAGATTTATTCAACTTCCTGGTGATTCTCCACCACTTTATGTATCCAAATCAAGCTTCTTACAAAGTGATTCATCCTGGTTTGATTGGAACGACGCAGAAGCTGACATATTCCCAAACTGCGAAACTAGAATCACCTGATTTGAAAGTGGGATAACTTCTTCATCCCAGCTCCTATGAGATTTATTCAATTTCCTGGTGATTCTCCACCACTTTATGTATCCAAATCAAGGTTCTTACAAAGTGATTCATCCTAGTTTGATTGGAATGACACAGAAGCTGACCTATTCCCAAACTGCGAAACTGAAATCACCTAATTTTAAAGTGGGATAACTTCTTCATCCCAACTCCTATGTGATTTATTCAACTTCTTGGTGATTCTCCACCACTTTATATTTCCAAATAAAGCTTCTTACAAAGTGATTCATCCTGGTTTGATTGGAACGACGAAGAAGGTGTGATATTCACTAACTGGGAAACTGGAATCACCTGATTTGAAAGTGGGATAACTTCTTCATCCAACCTCCTATGAGATTTATTCAACTTCCTGGTGATTCTCCACCACTTTATATATCCAAATCAAGCTTCTTACAATGTGATTCATCCTGGTTTGATTGGAACGACGAGGAAGCTGTCCTATTCCCATACTGGAAAACTAGAATCACCTGATTTGAAAGTGGGATAACTTCTTCATCCGAGCTCCTATGAGATTTGTTAAACTTCCTGGTGATTCTACACCACTTTATGTATCCAAATCAAGCTTATTACAAAGTGATTCATCCTGGTTTGATTGAAACGACACAGAATCTGTCCTATTCCCAAACTGCGAAACTAGAATCACCTGATTTGAAAGTGGGATAACTTCTTTATCCCAGCTCCTATGCGATTTATTCAACTTCCTGGTGATTCTCCACCACTTTATGTATCCAAATCAAGCTTTTTACAAAGTGATTCATCCTGGTTTGATTGGAACGACACAAAAGCTATCCTATTCCCAAACTGCGAAACTGGAATCACCTGATTTGAAAGTGGGATAACTTCTTCATCCCAACTCCTATGAGATTTATTAAACTTCCTGTTGATTTTCCACCACTTTATGTATCCAAATCAAGCATCTTACAAGGTGATTCATCCTCGTTTGATTGGAACGACGAAGAAGCTATCCTATTCCCAAACTGGGAAACTGGAATCACTTGATTTGAAAGTGGGATAACTTCTTCAGCCCAACTCCTATGAGATTTATTCAAGTTCCGGGTGATTCCCCACCACTTTATGTATCCAAATCAGGCTTCTTACAAAGTGATTCATCCTAGTTTGATTGGAATGACACAGAAGCTGACCTATTCCCAAACTGCGAAACTAGAATCACCTGATTTGAAAGTGGGATAACTTCTTTATCCCAGCTCCTATGAGATTTATTCAACTTACTGGTGATTCTACACCACTTTATGTATCCAAATCAAGCTTTTTACAAAGTGATTCATCCTGGTTTGATTGGAACGACAAAGAAATTGTCCTATTCCCAAACTGCGAAACTGAAATCACCTAATTTTAAAGTGGGATAACTTCTTCATCCCAACTCCTATGTGATTTATTCAACTTCTTGGTGATTCTCCACCACTTTATATTTCCAAATAAAGCTTCTTACAAAGTGATTCATCCTGGTTTGATTGGAACGACGAAGAAGGTGTGATATTCACTAACTGGGAAACTGGAATCACCTGATTTGAAAGTGGGATAACTTCTTCATCCAACCTCCTATGAGATTTATTCAACTTCCTGGTGATTCTCCACCACTTTATATATCCAAATCAAGCTTCTTACAATGTGATTCATCCTGGTTTGATTGGAACGACGAGGAAGCTGTCCTATTCCCATACTGGAAAACTAGAATCACCTGATTTGAAAGTGGGATAACTTTTTCATCCGAGCTCCTATGAGATTTGTTAAACTTCCTGGTGATTCTACACCACTTTATGTATCCAAATCAAGCTTATTACAAAGTGATTCATCCTGGTTTGATTGGAACGACACAGAATCTGTCCTATTCCCAAACTGCGAAACTAGAATCACCTGATTTGAAAGTGGGATAACTTCTTTATCCCAGCTCCTATGAGATTTATTCAACTTCCTGGTGATTCTCCATCACTTTATGTATCCAAATCAAGCTTTTTACAAAGTGATTCATCCTGGTTTGATTGGAACGACACAAAAGCTATCCTATTCCCAAACTGCGAAACTGGAATCACCTGATTTGAAAGTGGGATAACTTCTTCATCCCAACTCCTATGAGATTTATTAAACTTCCTGGTGATTTTCCACCACTTTATGTATCCGAATCAAGCATCTTACAAGGTGATTCATCCTCGTTTGATTGGAACGACGAAGAAGCTATCCTATTCCCAAACTGGGAAACTGGAATCACTTGATTTGAAAGTGGGATAACTTCTTCATCCCAACTCCTATGAGATTTATTCAAGTTCCGGGTGATTCCCCACCACTTTATGTATCTAAATCAGGCTTCTTACAAAGTGATTCATCTTGGTTTGATTGGAACGACACAGAAGCTGTCCTATTCCCAAACTGCGAAACTGGAATCACCTGATTTGAAAGTGGGATAACTTCTTCATCCCAGCTCCTATGAGATTTATTCAATTTCTTGGTGATTCTCCACAACTTATGTATCCAAATCAAGATTCTTACAAAGTGATTCATCCTAGTTTGATTGGAACGACAGAGAAGCTGACCTATTCCCAAACTGCGAAACTAGAATCACCTGATTTGAAAGTGGGATAACTTCTTTATCCCAGCTCCTATGAGATTTATTCAACTTCCTGGTGATTCTCCACCACTTTATGTATCCAAATCAAGCTTTTTACAAATAGATTCATCCTGGTTTGATTGGAACGACACAGAATCTGTCCTACTGCAAAACTAGAATCACTTGATTTGAATGTGGGATAACTTCTTCATCCCAACTCCTATGAGATTTATTCAACTTCCTGGTGATTCTCCACCACTTTATGTATCCAAATCAAGCTTCTTACAAAGGGATTATTCTTGGGTTGATTGGTACGACGCAGAAGCTGTCCTATTCCCAAACAGGAAAACTGGAATCACCTAATTTGAAAGTCTGATAACTTCTTCATCCCAGCTCCTATGAGATTTATTCAACTTCCTGGTGATTCTCCACCACTTTATGTATCCAAATCAAGCTTCTTACAAAGTGATTCATCCTGGTTTGATTGGAACGACGCAGAAGCTGACATATTCCCAAACTGCGAAACTAGAATCACCTGATTTGAAAGTGGGATAACTTCTTCATCCCAGCTCCTATGAGATTTATTCAATTTCCTGGTGATTCTCCACCACTTTATGTATCCAAATCAAGGTTCTTACAAAGTGATTCATCCTAGTTTGATTGGAATGACACAGAAGCTGACCTATTCCCAAACTGCGAAACTAGAATCACCTGATTTGAAAGTGGGATAACTTCTTTATCCCAGCTCCTATGAGATTTATTCAACTTACTGGTGATTCTACACCACTTTATGTATCCAAATCAAGCTTTTTACAAAGTGATTCATCCTGGTTTGATTGGAACGACAAAGAAGTTGTCCTATTCCCAAACTGCGAAACTAAAATCACCTAATTTGAAAGTGGGATAACTTCTTCATCCCAACTCCTATGTGATTTATTCAACTTCTTGGTGATTCTCCACCACTTTATATTTCCAAATAAAGCTTCTTACAAAGTGATTCATCCTGGTTTGATTGGAACGACGAAGAAGGTGTGATATTCACTAACTGGGAAACTGGAATCACCTGATTTGAAAGTGGGATAACTTCTTCATCCAACCTCCTATGAGATTTATTCAACTTCCTGGTGATTCTCCACCACTTTATATATCCAAATCAAGCTTCTTACAATGTGATTCATCCTGGTTTGATTGGAACGACGAGGAAGCTGTCCTATTCCCATACTGGAAAACTAGAATCACCTGATTTGAAAGTGGGATAACTTCTTCATCCGAGCTCCTATGAGATTTGTTAAACTTCCTGGTGATTCTACACCACTTTATGTATCCAAATCAAGATTCTTACAAAGTGATTCATCCTAGTTTGATTGGAACGACAGAGAAGCTGACCTATTCCCAAACTGCGAAACTAGAATCACCTGATTTGAGAGTGGGATAACTTCTTTATCCCAGCTCCTATGTGATTTATTCAACTTCCTGGTGATTCTCCACCACTTTATGTATCCAAATCAAGCTTTTTACAAATAGATTCATCCTGGTTTGATTGGAACGACACAAAATCTGTCCTACTGCGAAACTAGAATCACTTGATTTGAAAGTGGGATAACTTCTTCATCCCAACTCCTATGAGATTTATTCAACTTCCTGGTGATTCTCCACCACTTTATGTATCCAAATCAAGCTTCTTACAAAGGGATTCATCTTGGTTTGATTGGTACGACGCAGAAGCTGTCCTATTCCCAAACTGGAAAACTGGAATCACCTGATTTGAAAGTCTGATAACTTCTTCATCCCAGCTCCTATGAGATTTATTCAATTTCCTGGTGATTCTCCACCACTTTATGTATCCCAATCAAGCTTCTTACAAAGTGATTCATCCTAGTTTGATTGGAACGACACAGAAGCTGACCTATTCCCAAACTGCGAAACTAGAATCACCTGATTTGAAAGTGGGATAACTTCTTTATTCCAGCTCCTATGAGATTTATTCAACTTCCTGGTGATTCTCCACCACTATATGTATCCAAATCAATCTTTTTACAAAGTGATTCATCCTGGTTTGATTGAAACGACGAAGAAGCTGTCTTATTCCCAAACTGCGAAACTGGAATCACCTAATTTGAAAGTGGGATAACTTCTTCATCCCAACTCCTATGAGATTTATTAAACTTCCTGGTGATTTTCCACCACTTTATGTATCCAAATCAAGCATCTTACAAGGTGATTCATCCTCGTTTGATTGGAACGACGAAGAAGCTATCCTATTCCCAAACTGGGAAACTGGAATCACTTGATTTGAAAGTGGGATAACTTCTTCATCCCAACTCCTATGAGATTTATTCAAGTTCCGGGTGATTCCCCACCACTTTATGTATCCAAATCAGGCTTCTTACAAAGTGATTCATCCTGGTTTGATTGGAACGACACAGAAGCTGTCCTATTCCCAAACTTTGAAACTGGAATCACCTGATTTGAAAGTGGGATAACTTCTTCATCCCAGCTCCTATGAGATTTATTCAACTTCCTGGTGATTCTCCACCACTTTATGTATCCAAATCAAGCTTCTTACAAAGTGATTCATCCTGGTTTGATTGGAACGACGAAGAAGCTATCCTATTCCCAAACTGGGAAACTGGAATCACTTGATTTTAAAGTGGGATAACTTCTTCATCCCAGCTCCTATGAGATTTATTCAATTTCCTGGTGATTCTCCACCACTTTATGTATCCAAATCAAGATTCTTACAAAGTGATTCATCCTAGTTTGATTGTAATGACACAGAAGCTGACCTATTCCCAAACTGCGAAACTAGAATCACCTGATTTGAAAGTGGGATAACTTCTTTATCCCAGCTCCTATGAGATTTATTCAACTTACTGGTGATTCTACACCACTTTATGTATCCAAATCAAGCTTTTTACAAAGTGATTCATCCTGGTTTGATTGGAACGACAAAGAAGTTGTCCTATTCCCAAACTGCGAAACTGAAATCACCTAATTTGAAAGTGGGATAACTTCTTCATCCCAACTCCTATGTGATTTATTCAACTTCTTGGTGATTCTCCACCACTTTATATTTCCAAATAAAGCTTCTTACAAAGTGATTCATCCTGGTTTGATTGGAACGACGAAGAAGGTGTGATATTCACTAACTGGGAAACTGGAATCACCTGATTTGAAAGTGGGATAACTTCTTCATCCAACCTCCTATGAGATTTATTCAATTTCCTGGTGATTCTCCACCACTTTATGTATCCCAATCAAGCTTCTTACAAAGTGATTCATCCTAGTTTGATTGGAACGACACAGAAGCTGACCTATTCCCAAACTGCGAAACTAGAATCACCTGATTTGAAAGTGGGATAACTTCTTTATTCCAGCTCCTATGAGATTTATTCAACTTCCTGGTGATTCTCCACCACTATATGTATCCAAATCAATCTTTTTACAAAGTGATTCATCCTGGTTTGATTGAAACGACGAAGAAGCTGTCTTATTCCCAAACTGCGAAACTGGAATCACCTAATTTGAAAGTGGGATAACTTCTTCATCCCAACTCCTATGAGATTTATTAAACTTCCTGGTGATTTTCCACCACTTTATGTATCCAAATCAAGCATCTTACAAGGTGATTCATCCTCGTTTGATTGGAACGACGAAGAAGCTATCCTATTCCCAAACTGGGAAACTGGAATCACTTGATTTGAAAGTGGGATAACTTCTTCATCCCAACTCCTATGAGATTTATTCAAGTTCCGGGTGATTCCCCACCACTTTATGTATCCAAATCAGGCTTCTTACAAAGTGATTCATCCTGGTTTGATTGGAACGACACAGAAGCTGTCCTATTCCCAAACTTTGAAACTGGAATCACCTGATTTGAAAGTGGGATAACTTCTTCATCCCAGCTCCTATGAGATTTATTCAACTTCCTGGTGATTCTCCACCACTTTATGTATCCAAATCAAGCTTCTTACAAAGTGATTCATCCTGGTTTGATTGGAACGACGAAGAAGCTATCCTATTCCCAAACTGGGAAACTGGAATCACTTGATTTTAAAGTGGGATAACTTCTTCATCCCAGCTCCTATGAGATTTATTCAATTTCCTGGTGATTCTCCACCACTTTATGTATCCAAATCAAGATTCTTACAAAGTGATTCATCCTAGTTTGATTGTAATGACACAGAAGCTGACCTATTCCCAAACTGCGAAACTAGAATCACCTGATTTGAAAGTGGGATAACTTCTTTATCCCAGCTCCTATGAGATTTATTCAACTTACTGGTGATTCTACACCACTTTATGTATCCAAATCAAGCTTTTTACAAAGTGATTCATCCTGGTTTGATTGGAACGACAAAGAAGTTGTCCTATTCCCAAACTGCGAAACTGAAATCACCTAATTTGAAAGTGGGATAACTTCTTCATCCCAACTCCTATGTGATTTATTCAACTTCTTGGTGATTCTCCACCACTTTATATTTCCAAATAAAGCTTCTTACAAAGTGATTCATCCTGGTTTGATTGGAACGACGAAGAAGGTGTGATATTCACTAACTGGGAAACTGGAATCACCTGATTTGAAAGTGGGATAACTTCTTCATCCAACCTCCTATGAGATTTATTCAACTTCCTGGTGATTCTCCACCACTTTATATATCCAAATCAAGCTTCTTATAATGTGATTCATCCTGGTTTGATTGGAACGACGAGGAAGCTGTCCTATTCCCATACTGGAAAACTAGAATCACCTGATTTGAAAGTGGGATAACTTCTTCATCCGAGCTCCTATGAGATTTGTTAAACTTCCTGGTGATTCTACACCACTTTATGTATCCAAATCAAGATTCTTACAAAGTGATTCATCCTAGTTTGATTGGAACGACAGAGAAGCTGACCTATTCCCAAACTGCGAAACTAGAATCACCTGATTTGAGAGTGGGATAACCTCTTTATCCCCGCTCCTATGAGATTTATTCAACTTCCTGGTGATTCTCCACCACTTTATGTATCCAAATCAAGCTTTTTACAAATAGATTCATCCTGGTTTGATTGGAACGACACAAAATCTGTCCTACTGCGAAACTAGAATCACTTGATTTGAAAGTGGGATAACTTCTTCATCCCAACTCCTATGAGATTTATTCAACTTCCTGGTGATTCTCCACCACTTTATGTATCCAAATCAAGCTTCTTACAAAGGGATTCATCTTGGTTTGATTGGAACGACACAAAATCTGTCCTACTGCGAAACTAGAATCACTTGATTTGAAAGTGGGATAACTTCTTCATCCCAACTCCTATGAGATTTATTCAACTTCCTGGTGATTCTCCACCACTTTATGTATCCAAATCAAGCATCTTACAAGGTGATTCATCCTCGTTTGATTGGAACGACGAAGAAGCTATCCTATTCCCAAACAGGAAAACTGGAATCACCTGATTTGAAAGTCTGATAACTTCTTCATCCCAGCTCCTATGAGATTTATTCAATTTCCTGGTGATTCTCCACCACTTTATGTATCCCAATCAAGCTTCTTACAAAGTGATTCACCCTAGTTTGATTGGAACGACACAGAAGCTGACCTATTCCCAAACTGCGAAACTAGAATCACCTAATTTGAAAGTGGGATAACTTCTTTATTCCAGCTCCTATGAGATTTATTCAACTTCCTGGTGATTCTCCACCACTATATGTATCCAAATCAATATTTTTACAAAGTGATTCATCCTGGTTTGATTGAAACGACGAAGAAGCTGTCCTATTCCCAAACTGCGAAACTGGATTCACCTAATTTGAAAGTGGGATAACTTCTTCATCCCAACTCCTATGAGATTTATTAAACTTCCTGGTGATTTTCCACCACTTTATGTATCCAAATCAAGCATCTTACAAGGTGATTCATCCTCGTTTGATTGGAACGACGAAGAAGCTATCCTATTCCCAAACTGGGAAACTGGAATCACTTGATTTGAAAGTGGGATAACTTCTTCATCCCAACTCCTATGAGATTTATTCAAGTTCCGGGTGATTCCCCACCACTTTATGTATCCAAATCAGGCTTCTTACAAAGTGATTCATCCTGGTTTGATTGGAACGACACAGAAGCTGTCCTATTCCCAAACTGCGAAACTGGAATCACCTGATTTGAAAGTGGGATAACTTCTTCATCCCAGCTCCTATGAGATTTATTCAACTTCCTGGTGATTCTCCACCACTTTATGTATCCAAATCAAGCTTCTTACAAAGTGATTCATCCTGGTTTGATTGGAACGACGCAGAAGCTGACCTATTCCCAAACTGCAAAACTAGAATCACCTGATTTGAAAGTGGGATAACTTCTTCATCCCAGCTCCTATGAGATTTATTCAATTTCCTGGTGATTCTCCACCACTTTATGTATCCAAATCAAGATTCTTACAAAGTGATTCATCCTAGTTTGATTGGAATGACACAGAAGCTGACCTATTCCCAAACTGCAAAACTAGAATCACCTGATTTGAAAGTGGGATAACTTCTTTATCCCAGCTCCTATGAGATTTATTCAACTTACTGGTGATTCTACACCACTTTTTGTATCCAAATCAAGCTTTTTACAAAGTGATTCATCCTGGTTTGATTGGAACGACAAAGAAGTTGTCCTATTCCCAAACTGCGAAACTGAAATCACCTAATTTTAAAGTGGGATAACTTCTTCATCCCAACTCCTATGTGATTTATTCAACTTCTTGGTGATTCTCCACCACTTTATATTTCCAAATAAAGCTTCTTACAAAGTGATTCATCCTGGTTTGATTGGAACGACGAAGAAGGTGTGATATTCACTAACTGGGAAACTGGAATCACCTGATTTGAAAGTGGGATAACTTCTTCATCCAACCTCCTATGAGATTTATTCAACTTCCTGGTGATTCTCCACCACTTTATATATCCAAATCAAGCTTCTTACAATGTGATTCATCCTGGTTTGATTGGAACGACGAGGAAGCTGTCCTATTCCCATACTGGAAAACTAGAATCACCTGATTTGAAAGTGGGATAACTTCTTCATCCGAGCTCCTATGAGATTTGTTAAACTTCCTGGTGATTCTACACCACTTTATGTATCCAAATCAAGCTTATTACAAAGTGATTCATCCTGGTTTGATTGGAACGACACAGAATCTGTCCTATTCCCAAACTGTGAAACTAGAATCACCTGATTTGAAAGTGGGATAACTTCTTTATCCCAGCTCCTATGCGATTTATTCAACTTCCTGGTGATTCTCCACCACTTTATGTATCCAAATCAAGCTTTTTACAAAGTGATTCATCCTGGTTTGATTGGAACGACACAAAAGCTATCCTATTCCCAAACTGCGAAACTGGAATCACCTGATTTGAAAGTGGGATAACTTCTTCATCCCAACTCCTATGAGATTTATTAAACTTCCTGTTGATTTTCCACCACTTTATGTATCCAAATCAAGCATCTTACAAGGTGATTCATCCTCGTTTGATTGGAACGACGAAGAAGCTATCCTATTCCCAAACTGGGAAACTGGAATCACTTGATTTGAAAGTGGGATAACTTCTTCATCCCAACTCGTATGAGATTTATTCAAGTTCCGGGTGATTCCCCACCACTTTATGTATCCAAATCAGGCTTCTTACAAAGTGATTCATCCTAGTTTGATTGGAATGACACAGAAGCTGACCTATTCCCAAACTGCGAAACTAGAATCACCTGATTTGAAAGTGGGATAACTTCTTTATCCCAGCTCCTATGAGATTTATTCAACTTACTGGTGATTCTACACCACTTTATGTATCCAAATAAGGCTTTTTACAAAGTGATTCATCCTGGTTTGATTGGAACGACAAAGAAATTGTCCTATTCCCAAACTGCGAAACTGAAATCACCTAATTTTAAAGTGGGATAACTTCTTCATCCTAACTCCTATGTGATTTATTCAACTTCTTGGTGATTCTCCACCACTTTATATTTCCAAATAAAGCTTCTTACAAAGTGATTCATCCTGGTTTGATTGGAACGACGAAGAAGGTGTGATATTCACTAACTGGGAAACTGGAATCACCTGATTTGAAAGTGGGATAACTTCTTCATCCAACCTCCTATGAGATTTATTCAACTTCCTGGTGATTCTCCACCACTTTATATATCCAAATCAAGCTTCTTACAATGTGATTCATCCTGGTTTGATTGGAACGACGAGGAAGCTGTCCTATTCCCATACTGGAAAACTAGAATCACCTGATTTGAAAGTGGGATAACTTTTTCATCCGAGCTCCTATGAGATTTGTTAAACTTCCTGGTGATTCTACACCACTTTATGTATCCAAATCAAGCTTATTACAAAGTGATTCATCCTGGTTTGATTGGAACGACACAGAATCTGTCCTATTCCCAAACTGCGAAACTAGAATCACCTGATTTGAAAGTGGGATAACTTCTTTATCCCAGCTCCTATGAGATTTATTCAACTTCCTGGTGATTCTCCATCACTTTATGTATCCAAATCAAGCTTTTTACAAAGTGATTCATCCTGGTTTGATTGGAACGACACAAAAGCTATCCTATTCCCAAACTGCGAAACTGGAATCACCTGATTTGAAAGTGGGATAACTTCTTCATCCCAACTCCTATGAGATTTATTAAACTTCCTGGTGATTTTCCACCACTTTATGTATCCGAATCAAGCATCTTACAAGGTGATTCATCCTCGTTTGATTGGAACGACGAAGAAGCTATCCTATTCCCAAACTGGGAAACTGGAATCACTTGATTTGAAAGTGGGATAACTTCTTCATCCTAACTCCTATGAGATTTATTCAAGTTCCGGGTGATTCCCCACCACTTTATGTATCCAAATCAGGCTTCTTACAAAGTGATTCATCCTGGTTTGATTGGAACGACACAGAAGCTGTCCTATTCCCAAACTGCGAAACTGGAATCACCTGATTTGAAAGTGGGATAACTTCTTCATCCCAGCTCCTATGAGATTTATTAAATTTCCTGGTGATTCTCCACCACTTATGTATCCAAATCAAGATTCTTACAAAGTGATTCATCCTAGTTTGATTGGAACGACAGAGAAGCTGACCTATTCCCAAACTGCGAAACTAGAATCACCTGATTTGAAAGTGGGATAACTTCTTTATCCCAGCTCCTATGAGATTTATTCAACTTCCTGGTGATTCTCCACCACTTTATGTATCCAAATCAAGCTTTTTACAAAAAGATTCATCCTGGTTTGATTGGAACGACACAGAATCTGTCCTACTGCAAAACTAGAATCACTTGATTTGAATGTGGGATAACTTCTTCATCCCAACTCCTATGAGATTTATTCAACTTCCTGGTGATTCTCCACCACTTTATGTATCCAAATCAAGCTTCTTACAAAGGGATTATTCTTGGGTTGATTGGTACGACGCAGAAGCTGTCCTATTCCCAAACAGAAAAACTGGAATCACCTAATTTGAAAGTCTGATAACTTCTTCATCCCAGCTCCTATGAGATTTATTCAATTTCCTGGTGATTCTCCACCACTTTATGTATCCAAATCAAGCTTCTTACAAAGTGATTCATCCTAGTTTGATTGGAACGACACAGAAGCTGACCTATTCCGAAACTGCGAAACTAGAATCACCTGATTTGAAAGTGGGATAACTTCTTTATTCCATCTCCTATGAGATTTATTCAACTTCCTGGTGATTCTCCACTACTATGTGTATCCAAATCAATCTTTTTACAAAGTGATTCATCCTGGTTTGATTGAAACGACGAAGAAGCTGTCCTATTCCCAAACTGCGAAACTGGAATCACCTAATTTGAAAGTGGGATAACTTCTTCATCCCAACTCCTATGAGATTTATTAAACTTCCTGGTGATTTTCCACCACTTTATGTATCCAAATCAAGCATCTTACAAGGTGATTCATCCTCGTTTGATTGGAACGACAAAGAAGCTATCCTATTCCCAAACTGGGAAACTGGAATCACTTGATTTGAAAGTGGGATAACTTCTTCATCCCAACTCCTATGAGATTTATTCAAGTTCCGGGTGATTCCCCACCACTTTATGTATCCAAATCAGGCTTCTTACAAAGTGATTCATCCTGGTTTGATTGGAACGACACAGAAGCTGTCCTATTCCCAAACTGCGAAACTGGAATCACCTGATTTGAAAGTGGGATAACTTCTTCATCCCAGCTCCTATGAGATTTATTCAAATTCCTGGTGATTCTAGAATCACCTGATTTGAAAGTGGGATAACTTCTTTATCCCAGCTCCTATGAGATTTATTCAACTTCCTGGTGATTCTCCACCACTTTATGTATCCAAATCAAGCTTTTTTACAAAGTGATTCATCCTGGTTTGATTGGAACGACACAGAAGCTATCCTATTCCCAAACTGCGGAACTATAATCAACTGATTTGAAAGTGGGATAACTTCTTCATCCCAACACCTATGAGATTTATTCAACTTCCTCGTGATTCTCCACCACTTTATGTAGCCAAATCAAGCTTCTTTCAAAGTGATTCATCCTGGTTTGATAGGAACGACGTAGATGCTGTGATATTCATTAACTGGGAAACTGGAATCACCTGATTTGAAAGTGGGATAACTTCTTCATCCCAACTCCTATGAAATTTATTCAACTTCCTGGTGATTCTCCACCACTTTATGTATCCAAATCAAGCTTCTTACAATGTGATTCATCCTGGTTTGATTGGAACGACGAAGAAGCTGTCCTATTCCCATACTGGAAAACTATAATCACCTGATTTGAAAGTGGGATAACTTCTTCATTCTAGCTCCTATGAGATTTATTCAAATTCCTGGTGATTCAACCACTTTTTGTATCCAAATCAAGCTTATTACAAAGTGATTAATCCTGGGTTGATTGGAACGACACAGAAGCTGTCCTATTCACAAACTGCGAAACTGGAATCACCTAATTTGAAAGTGGGATAACTTCTTCATCCCAGCACCTATGAGATTTATTCAATTTCCTGGTGATTCTCCACCACTTTATGTATCCAAATCAAGCTTCTTACAAAGTGATTCATCCTAGTTTGATTGGAACGACACAGAAGCTGTCGTATTCCCAAACTGCGAAACTTGAGTCACCTAATTTGAAAGTGGGATAATTTCTTCATCCCAACTCCTATGTGATTTATTCAACTTTCTGGTGATTCTCCACCACTTTATATTTCCAAATTAAGCTTCTTACAAAGTGATTCATCCTGGTTTGATAGGAACGACGAAGAAGCTGTGATATTCATTAACTGGGAAACTGGAATCACCTGATTTGAAAGTGGGAGAACTTCTTCATCCCAACTCCTATGAGATTTATTCAACTTCCTGGTGATTCTCCACCACTTTATGTATCTAAATCAAGCTTCTTACAAAGTGATTCATCCTGGTTTGATTGGAACGACGAAGAAGCTGTCCTATTCCCATACTGGAAAACTAGAATCACCTGTTTGAAAGTGGGATAACTTCTTCATCCCAGCTCCTATGTATTCAACTTCCTGGTGATTCTAAACCACTTTATGTATCCAAATCAATCTTATTACAAAGTGATTCATCCTGGTTTGATTGGAACGACACAGAATCTGTCCTATTCCCAAACTGCGAAACTAGAATCACCTAATTTGAAAGTGGGATAACTTCTTCATCCCAGCTCCTATGAGATTTATTCAATTTCCTGGTGATTCTCCACCACTTTATATATCCAAATCAAGCTTCTTACAAAGTGATTCATCCTAGTTTGATTGGAACGACACAGAAGCTGACCTATTCCCAAACTGCGAAACTAGAATCACCTGATTTGAAAGTGGGATAACTTCTTTATTCCATCTCCTATGAGATTTATTCAACTTCCTGGTGATTCTCCACTACTATGTGTATCCAAATCAATCTTTTTACAAAGTGATTCATCCTGGTTTGATTGAAACGACGAAGAAGCTGTCCTATTCCCAAACTGCGAAACTGGAATCACCTAATTTGAAAGTGGGATAACTTCTTCATCCCAACTCCTATGAGATTTATTAAACTTCCTGGTGATTTTCCACCACTTTATGTATCCAAATCAAGCATCTTACAAGGTGATTCATCCTCGTTTGATTGGAACGACGAAGAAGCTATCCTATTCCCAAACTGGGAAACTGGAATCACTTGATTTGAAAGTGGGATAACTTCTTCATCCCAACTCCTATGAGATTTATTCAAGTTACGGGTGATTCCCCACCACTTTATGTATCCAAATCAGGCTTCTTACAAAGTGATTCATCCTGGTTTGATTGGAACGACACAGAAGCTGTCCTATTCCCAAACTGCGAAACTGGAATCACCTGATTTGAAAGTGGGATAAATTCTTCATCCCATAAGAACGACGTAGAAGCTGTGATATTCATTAACTGGGAAACTAGAATCACCTGATTTGAAAGTAGGATAACTTCTTCATCCCAACTCCTATGAAATTTATTCAACTTCCTGGTGATTCTCCACCACTTTATGTATCCAAATCAAGCTTCTTACAATGTGATTCATCCTGGTTTGATTGGAACGACGAAGAAGGTGTCCTATTCCCATACTGGAAAACTAGAATCACCTGATTTAAAAGTGGGATAACTTCTTCATCCCAGCTCCTATGAGATTTATTCAAATTCCTGGTGATTCTAGAATCACCTGATTTGAAAGTGGGATAACTTCTTTATCCCAGCTCCTATGAGATTTATTCAACTTCCTGGTGATTCTCCACCACTTTATGTATCCAAATCAAGCTTTTTACAAAGTGATTCATCCTGGTTTGATTGGAACGACACAGAAGCTATCCTATTGCCAAACTGCGAAACTATAATCAACTGATTCGAAAGTGGGATAACTTCTTCATCCCAACTCCTATGAGATTTATTCAACTTCCTCGTGATTCTCCACCACTTTATGTAGCCAAATCAAGCTTCTTTCAAAGTGATTCATCCTGGTTTGATAGGAACGACGTAGATGCTGTGATATTCATTAACTGGGAAACTGGAATCACCTGATTTGAAAGTGGGAAACTCCTATGAAATTTATTCAACTTCCTGGTGATTCTCCACCACTTTATGTATCCAAATCAAGCTTCTTACAATGTGATTCATCCTGGTTTGATTGGAACGACGAAGAAGCTGTCCTATTCCCATACTGGAAAACTATAATCACCTGATTTGAAAGTGGGATAACTTCTTCATCCCAGCTCCTATGAGATTTATTCAAATTCCTGGTGATTCTCAACCACTTTTGTATCCAAATCAAGCTTATTACAAAGTGATTAATCCTGGGTTGATTGGAACGACACAGAAGCTGTCCTATTCACAAACTGCGAAACTGAAATCACCTAATTTGAAAGTGGGATAACTTCTTCATCCCAGCACCTATGAGATTTATTCAATTTCCTGGTGATTCTCCACCACTTTATGTATCCAAATCAAGCATCTTACAAAGTGATTCATCCTAGTTTGATTGGAACGACACAGAAGCTGACCTATTCCCAAACTGCGAAACTAGAATCACCTGATTTGAAAGTGGGATAACTTCTTTATCCCAGCTCCTATGAGATTTATTCAACTTCCTGGTGATTCTCCACCACTTTATGTATCCAAATCAAGCTTTTTACCAAGTGATTCATCCTGGTTTGATTGAAACGACGAAGAAGCTGTCGTATTCCTAAACTGCGAAACTTGAGTCACCTAATTTGAAAGTGGGATAATTTCTTCATCCCAACTCCTATGTGATTTATTCAACTTTCGGGTGATTCTCCACCACTTTATGTTTCCAAATTAAGCTTCTTACAATGTGATTCATCCTGGTTTGATAGGAACGACGAAGAAGCTGTGATATTCATTAACTGGGAAACTGGAATCACCTGATTTGAAAGTGGGAGAACTTCTTCATCCCAACTCCTATGAGATTTATTCAACTTCCTGGTGATTCTCCACCACTTTATGTATCTAAATCAAGCTTCTTACAAAGTGATTCATCCTGGTTTGATTGGAACGACGAAGAAGCTGTCCTATTCCCATACTGGAAAACTAGAATCACCTGTTTGAAAGTGGGATAACTTCTTCATCCCAGCTCCTATGTATTCAACTTCCTGGTGATTCTAAACCACTTTATGTATCCAAATCAAGCTTATTACAAAGTGATTCATCCTGGTTTGATTGGAACGACACAGAATCTGTCCTATTCCCAAACTGCGAAACTAGAATCACCTGATTTGAAAGTGGGATAACTTCTTCATCCCAACTCCTATGAGATTTATTCAACTTCCTGGTGATTCTCCACCACTTTATGTATCCAAATCAAGCTTCTTACAAAGTGATTCATCCTGGTTTGATTGGATCGACACAGAATCTGTCCTACTGCGAAACTAGAATCACTTGATTTGAAAGTGGGATAACTTCTTCATCCCAACTCCTATGAGATTTATTCAACTTCCTGGTGATTCTCCACCACTTTATATATCCAAATCAAGCTTCTTACAAAGTGATTCATCCTGGTTTGATTGGAACGACACAGAATCTGTCATATTCTCAAACTGCGAAACTGGATTCACCTGATTTGAAAGTCGGATAACTTCTTTATCCCAACTCCTATGAGATTTATTCAACTTCCTGTTGATTCTCCACCCCTTTATGTATCCAAATCAAGCTTTTTACAAAGTGAATCATCCTGGTTTGATTGGAACGACGAAGAAGCTGTCCTATTCCCAAACTGCGAAACTGGAATCACCTAATTTGGAAGTGGGATAACTTCTTCATCCCAACTCCTATGAGATTTATTAAACTTCCTGGTGATTTTCCACCACTTTATGTATCCAATTCAAGCTTCTTACAAAGTGATTCATCCTCGTTTGATTGGAACGACGAAGAAGCTGTCCTATTCCCAAACTGGGTAACTGGAATCACCTGATTTGAAAGTGTGATAACTTCTTCATCCCAGCTCCTATGAGATTTATTCAATTTCCTGGTGATTCTCCACCACTTTATGTATCCAAATCAAGCTTCTTACAAAGTGATTCATCCTAGTTTGATTGGAACGACACCGAAGCTGGCCTATTCCCAAACTGCGAAACTAGAATCACCTGATTTGCAAGTGGGATAACTTCTTTATTCCAGCTCCTATGAGATTTATTCAACTTCCTGGTGATTCTCCACCACTATATGTATACAAATCAAGCTTTTTACAAAGTGATTCATCCTGGTTTGATTGAAACGACGAAGAAGCTGTCCTATTCCCAAACTGCGAAACTGGAATCACCTAATTTGAAAGTGGGATAACTTCTTCATCCCAACTCCTATGTGATTTATTCAACTTCCTGGTGATTCTCCACCACTTTATATTTCCAAATAAAGCTTCTTACAAAGTGATTCATCCTGGTTTGATTGGGACGACGAAGAAGCTGTGATATTCACTAACTGGGAAACTGAAATCACCTTATTTGAAAGTGGGATAACTTCTTCATCCCAACTCCTATGGGATTTATTCAACTTCCTGGTGATTCTCCACCACTTTATGTAACCAAATCAAGCTTCTTACAGTGTGATTCATCCTGGTTTGATTGGAACGACGAGGAAGCTGTCCTATTCCCATACTGGAAAACTAGAATCACCTGATTTGAAAGTGAGATAACTTCTTCATCCCAGCTCCTATGAGATTTGTTAAACTTCCTGGTGATTCTACACCACTTTATGTACCAAATCAAGCTTATTACAAAGTAATTCATCCTGGTTTGATTGGAACGACACAGAATCTGTCCTATTCCCAAACTGCGAAACTGGAATCACCTGATTTGAAAGTGGGATAACTTCTTCATCCCAACTCCTATGAGATTTATTTAACTTCCTGGTGATTCTCCACCACTCTATGTATCCAAATCAAGCTTCTTACAAAGTGATTCATCTTGGTTTGATTGGAACGACACCGAATCTGTCCTATTCCCAAACTGCGAAACTGGAATCACCTGATTTGAAAGTGGGATAACTTCTTCATCCCAACTCCTATGAAATTTATTGAACTTCCTGGTGATTCTCCACCACTTTATGTTTCCAAATTAAGCTTCTTACAAAGTGATTCATCCTAGTTTGATTGGAACGACACAGAATCTGTCCTATTCCCAAACTGCGTAACTAGAATCACCTGATTTGAAAGTGGGATAACTTCTTTATCCCAACTCCTATCAGATTTATTCAACTTCCTGTTGATTCTCCACCCCTTTATGTATCCAAATCAAGCTTTTTACAAAGTGATTCATCCTGGTTTGATTGGAACGACGAAGAAGCTGTCCTATTCCCAAACTGCGAAACTGGAATCACCTAATTTGAAAGTGGGATAACTTCTTCATCCCAGCTCCTATGAGATTTGTTAAACTTCCTGGTGATTCTACACCACTTTATGTATCCAAATCAAGCTTATTACAAAGTGATTCATCCTGGTTTGATTGGAACGACACAGAATATGTCCTATTCCCAAACTGCGAAACTAGAATCACCTGATTTGAAAGAGGGATAACTTCTTTATCCCAGCTCCTATGAGATTTATTCAACTTCCTGGTGATTCTCCACCACTTTATGTATCCAAATCAAGCTTTTTACAAAGTGATTCATCCTGGTTTGATTGGAACGACACAGAAGCTATCCTATTCCCAAACTGCGAAACTATAATCAACTGATTTGAAAGTGGGATAACTTCTTCATCCCAACTCCTATGAGATTTATTCAACTTCCTCGTGATTCTCCACCACTTTATGTAGCCAAATCAACCTTCTTTCAAAGTGATTCATCCTGGTTTGATAGGAACGACGTAGAAGCTGTGATATTCATTAACTGGGAAACTGGAATCACCTGATTTGAAAGTGGGATAACTTCTTCATCCCAACTCCTATGAAATTTATTCAACTTCCTGGTGATTCTCCACCACTTTATGTATCCAAATCAAGCTTCTTACAATGTGATTCATCCTGGTTTGATTGGAACGACGAAGAAGCTGTCCTATTCCCATACTGGAAAACTATAATCACCTGATTTGAAAGTGGGATAACTTCTTCATCCCAGCTCCTATGAGATTTATTCAAATTCCTGGTGATTCTCAACCACTTTTTGTATCCAAATCAAGCTTATTACAAAGTGATTAATCCTGGGTTGATTGGAACGACACAGAAGCTGTCCTATTCACAAACTGCGAAACTGGAATCACCTGATTTGAAAGTGGGATAACTTCTTCATCCCAGCTCCTATGAGATTTATTCAACTTCCTGGTGATTCTCCACCACTTTATGTATCCAAATCAAGCTTCTTACAAAGTGATTCATCCTGGTTTGATTGGAACGACGCAGAAGCTGTCCTATTCCCAAACTGGAAAACTGGAATCACCTGATTTGAAAGTGTGATAACTTCTTCATCCCAGCACCTATGAGATTTATTCAATTTCCTGGTGATTCTCCACCACTTTATGTATCCAAATCAAGCTTCTTACAAAGTGATTCATCCTAGTTTGATTGGAACGACACAAAAGCTGACCTATTCCCAAACTGCGAAACTAGAATCACCTGATTTGAAAGTGGGATAACTTCTTTATCCCAGCTCCTATGAGATTTATTCAACTTCCTGGTGATTCTACACCACTTTATGTATCCAAATCAAGCTTTTTACCAAGTGATTCATCCTGGTTTGATTGAAACGACGAAGAAGCTGTCGTATTCCTAAACTGCGAAACTGGAGTCACCTAATTTGAAAGTGGGATAATTTCTTCATCCCAACTCCTATGTGATTTATTCAACTTTCTGGTGATTCTCCACCACTTTATATTTCCAAATTAAGCTTCTTACAAAGTGATTCATCCTGGTTTGATAGGAACGACGAAGAAGCTGTGATATTCATTAACTGGGAAACTGGAATCACCTGATTTGAAAGTGGGAGAACTTTTTCATCCCAACTCCTATGAGATTTATTCAACTTCCTGGTGATTCTCCACCACTTTATGTATCTAAATCAAGCTTCTTACAAAGTGATTCATCCTGGTTTGATTGGAACGATGAAGAAGCTGTCCTATTCCCATACTGGAAACTAGAATCACCTGTTTGAAAGTGGGATAACTTCTTCATCCCAGCTCCTATGTATTCAACTTCCTGGTGATTCTAAACCACTTTATGTATCCAAATCAAGCTTATTACAAAGTGATTCATCCTGGTTTGATTGGAACGACACAGAATCTGTCCTATTCCCAAACTGCGAAACTAGAATCACCTGATTTGAAAGTGGGATAACTTCTTTATCCCAACTCCTATGAGATTTATTCAACTTCCTGGTGATTCTCCACCACTTTATATACCCAAATCAAGCTTCTTACAAAGTGATTCATCCTGGTTTGATTGGAACGACTCAGAATCTGTAATATTCTCAAACTGCGAAACTGGATTCACCTGATTTGAAAGTGGGATAACTTCTTCATCCCAACTCCTATGAAATTTATTCAACTTCCTGGTGATTCTCCACCACTTTATGTATCCAAATCAAGCTTCTTACAAACTGATTCATCCTAGTTTGATTGGAACGACACAGAAGCTGACATATTCCCAAACTGCAAAACTAGAATCAACTGATTTGAAAGTCGGATAACTTCTTTATCCCAGATCCTATGAGATTTATTCAACTTCCTGGTGATTCTCCACCACTTTATGTATCCAAATCAAGCTTTTTACAAAGTGATTCATCCTGGTTTGATTGGAACGACTAAGAAGCTGTGCTATTCCCAAACTGCAAAACTGGAATCACCTAATTTGAAAGTGGGATAACCTCTTCATCCTAACTCCTATGAGATTTATTAAACTTCCTGGTGATTTTCCACCACTTTATGTATCCAAATCATGCTTCTTACAAAGTGATTCATCCTAGTTTGATTGGAACGACACCGAAGCTGGCCTATTCCCAAACTGCGAAACTAGAATCACCTGATTTGCAAGTGGGATAACTTTTTCATCCCAACTCCTATGAGATTTATTCAAGTTCCTGGTGATTCCCCACCACTTTATGTATCCAAATCAGGCTTCTTACAAAGTGATTCATCCTGGTTTGATTGGAACGACACAGAAGCTGTCATATTCCCAAACTGCGAAACTGGAATAACCTGATTTGAAAGTGGGATAACTTCTTCATCCCAACTCCTATGAGATTTATTTAACTTCCTGGTGATTCTCCACCACTTTATGTATCCAAATCAAGCTTCTTACAAAGTGATTCATCCTGGTTTGATTGGAACGGCACAGAATATGTCCTATTCCCAAACTGCGAAACTAGAATCACCTGATTTGAAAGTGGGATAACTTCTTTATCCCAACTCCTATGAGATTTATTCAACTTCCTGTTGATTCTCCACCCCTTTATGTATCCAAATCAAGCTTTTTACAAAGTGAATCATCCTGGTTTGATTGGAACGACGAAGAAGCTGTCCTATTCCCAAACTGCGAAACTGGAATCACCTAATTTGGAAGTGGGATAACTTCTTCATCCCAACTCCTATGAGATTTATTAAACTTCCTGGTGATTTTCCACCACTTTATGTATCCAATTCAAGCTTCTTACAAAGTGATTCATCCTCGTTTGATTGGAACGACGAAGAAGCTGTCCTATTCCCAAACTGGGAAACTGGAATCACCTAATTTGAAAGTGTGATAACTTCTTCATCCCAGCTCCTATGAGATTTATTCAATTTCCTGGTGATTCTCCACCACTTTATGTATCCAAATCAAGCTTCTTACAAAGTGATTCATCCTAGTTTGATTGGAACGACACTGAAGCTGGCCTATTCCCAAACTGCGAAACTAGAATCACCTGATTTGCAAGTGGGATAACTTCTTTATTCCAACTCCTATGAGATTTATTCAACTTCCTGGTGATTCTGCACCACTATATGTATCCAAATCAAGCTTTTTACAAAGTGATTCATCCTGGTTTGATTGAAACGACGAAGAAGCTGTCCTATTCCCAAACTGCGAAACTGGAATCACCTAATTTGAAAGTGGGATAACTTCTTCATCCCAACTCCTATGTGATTTATTCAACTTCCTGGTGATTCTCCACCACTTTATATTTCCAAATAAAGCTTCTTACAAAGTGATTCATCCTGGTTTGATTGGAACGACGAAGAAGCTGTGATATTCACTAACTGGAATCACCTTATTTGAAAGTGGGATAACTTCTTCATCCCAACTCCTATGAGATTTATTCAACTTCCTGGTTATTCTCCACCACTTTATGTATCCAAATCAAGCTTCTTACAATGTGATTCATCCTGGTTTGATTGGAACGACGAGGAAGCTGTCCTATTCCCATACTGGACACTAGAATCACCTGCTTTGAAAGTGGGATAACTTCTTCATCCCAGCTCCTATGAGATTTGTTAAACTTCCTGGTGATTCTACACCACTTTATGTATCCAAATCAAGCTTATTACAAAGTAATTCATCCTGGTTTGATTGGAACGACACAGAATCTGTCCTATTCCCAAACTGCGAAACTAGAATCACCTGATTTGAAAGTGGGATAACTTCTTTATCCCAGCTCTTATGAGATTTAATCAACTTCCTGGTGATTCTCCACCACTTTATGTATCCAAATCAAGCTTTTTTTCAAAGTGATTCATCCTGGTTTGATTGGAACGACACAGAAGCTATCCTATTCCCAAACTGCGAAACTGGAATCACCTGATTTGAAAGTGGGATAACTTCTTCATCCCAACTCCTATGATATTTATTTAACTTCGTGGTGATTCTCCACCACTTTATGTATCCAATTCAAGCTTCTTACAAAGTGATTCATCCTCGTTTGATTGGAACGACGAAGAAGCTGTCCTATTCCCAAACTGGGTAACTGGAATCACCTGATTTGAAAGTGTGATAACTTCTTCATCCCAGATCCTATGAGCTTTATTCAATTTCCTGGTGATTCTCCACCACTTTATGTATACAAATCAAGCTTCTTACAAAGTGATTCATCCTAGTTTGATTGGAACGACACCGAAGCTGGCCTATTCCCAAACTGCGAAACTAGAATCACCTGATTTGCAAGTGGGATAACTTCTTTATTCCAGCTCCTATGAGATTTATTCAACTTCCTGGTGATTCTCCACCACTATATGTATCCAAATCAAGCTTTTTACAAAGTGATTCATCCTGGTTTGATTGAAAAGACGAAGAAGCTGTCCTATTCCCATACTGCGAAACTGGAATCACCTAATTTGAAAGTGGGATAACTTCTTCATCCCAACTCCTATGTGATTTATTCAACTTCCTGGTGATTCTCCACCAATTTATATTTCCAAATAAAGCTTCTTACAAAGTAATTCATCCTGGTTTGATTGGGACGACGAAGAAGCTGTGATATTCACTAACTGGGAAACTGGAATCACCTTATTTGAAAGTGGGATAACTTCTTCATCCCAACTCCTATGAGATTTATTCAACTTCCTGGTGATTCTCCACCACTTTATGTATCCAAATCAAGCTTCTTACAATGTGATTCATCCTGGTTTGATTGGAACGACGAGGAAGCTGACCTATTCCCATACTGGAAAACTAGAATCACCTGATTTGAAAGTGGGATAACTTCTTCATCCCAGCTCCTATGAGATTTGTTAAACTTCCTGGTGATTCTACACCACTTTATGTATCCAAATCAAGCTTATTACAAAGTAATTCATCCTGGTTTGATTGGAACGACACAGAATCTGTCCTATTCCCAAACTGCGAAACTAGAATCACCTGATTTGAAAGTGGGATAACTTCTTTATCCCAGCTCCTAATAGATTTATTCAACTTCCTGGTGATTCTCCACCACTTTATGTATCCAAATCAAGCTTTTTACAAAGTGATTCATCCTGGTTTGATTGGAACGACACAGAAGCTATCATATTCCCAAACTGCGAAACTATAATCAACTGATTTGAAAGTGGGATAACTTCTTCATCCCAACTCCTATGAGATTTATTCAACTTCCTGGTGATTCTCCACCACTTTATATATCCAAATCAAGCTTCTTACAAAGTGATTCATCCTGGTTTGATTGGAACGACACAGAATCTGTCATATTCTCAAACTGCGAAACTGGATTCACCTGATTTGAAAGTGGGATAACTTCTTCATCCCAACTCCTATGAAATTTATTCAACTTCCTGGTGATTCTCCACCACTTTATGTATCCAAATCAAGCTTCTTACAAACTGATTCATCCTAGTTTGATTGGAACGACACAGAAGCTGACATATTCCCAAACTGCAAAATTAGAATCAACTGATTTGAAAGTCGGATAACTTCTTTATCCCAGATCCTATGAGATTTATTCAACTTCCTGGTGATTCTCCACCACTTTATGTATCCAAATCAAGCTTTTTACAAAGTGATTCATCCTGGTTTGATTGGAACGACTAAGAAGCTGTCCTATTCCCAAACTGCAAAACTGGAATCACCTAATTTGAAAGTGGGATAACCTCTTCATCCTAACTCCTATGAGATTTATTAAACTTCCTGGTGATTCTCCACCACTTGATGTATCCAAATCAAGCTTCTTACAATGTGATTCATCCTGGTTTGATTGGAACGACGAGGAAGCTGTCCTATTCCCATACTGGAAAACTAGAATCACCTGATTTGAAAGTGGGATAACTTCTTCATCCCAGCTCCTATGAGATTTGTTAAACTTCCTGGTGATTCTACACCACTTTATGTATCCAAATCAAGCTTATTAAAAAGTAATTCATCCTGGTTTGATTGGAACGACACAGAATCTGTCCTATTCCCAAACTGCGAAACTAGAATCACCTGATTTGAAAGTGGGATAACTTCTTTATCCCAGCTCCTATGAGATTTATTCAACTTCCTGGTGATTCTCCACCACTTTATGTATCCAAATCAAGCTTTTTTTCAAAGTGATTCATCCTGGTTTGATTGGAACGACACAGAAGCTATCCTATTCCCAAACTGCGAAACTGGAATCACCTGATTTGAAAGTGGGATAACTTCTTCATCCCAACTCCTACGATATTTATTTAACTTCGTGGTGATTCTCCACCACTTTATGTATCCAATTCAAGCTTCTTACAAAGTGATTCATCCTCGTTTGATTGGAACGACGAAGAAGCTGTCCTATTCCCAAACTGGGTAACTGGAATCACCTGATTTGAAAGTGTGATAACTTCTTCATCCCAGCTCCTATGAAATTTATTCAATTTCCTGGTGATTCTCCACCACTTTATGTATCCAAATCAAGCTTCTTACAAAGTGATTCATCCTAGTTTGATTGGAACGACACCGAAGCTGGCCTATTCCCAAACTGCGAAACTAGAATCACCTGATTTGCAAGTGGGATAACTTCTTTATTCCAGCTCCTATGAGATTTATTCAACTTCCTGGTGATTCTCCACCCCTTTATGTATCCAAATCAAGCTTTTTACAAAGTGATTCATCCTGGTTTGATTGGAACGACGAAGAAGCTGTCCTATTCCCAAACTGCGAAACTGGAATCACCTAATTTGGATGTGGGATAACTTCTTCATCCCAACTCCTATGTGATTTATTCAAGTTCCTGGTGATTCTCCACCACTTTATATTTCCAAATAAAGCTTCTTACAAAGTGATTCATCCTGGTTTGATAGGAACGACGAAGAAGCTGTGATATTCATTAACTGGGAAACTGGAATCACCTGATTTGAAAGTGGGATAACTTCTTCATCCCAACTCCTATGAGATTTATTCAACTTCCTGGTGATTCTCCACCACTTTATGTATCCAAATCAAGCTTCTTACAAAGGGATTCATCCTGGTTTGATTGGAACGACGCAGAAGCTGTCCTATTCTCAAACTGGAAAACTGAAATCACCTGATTTGAAAGTGTGATAACTTCTTCATCCCAGCTCCTATGAGATTTATTCAAATTCCTGGTGATTCTCCACCACTTTATATATCCAAATCAAGCTTCTTACAAAGTGATTCATCCTAGTTTGATTGGAACGACACAGAAGCTGACCTATTCTCAAACTGCGAAACTAGAATCACCTGATTTGAAAGTGGGATAACTTCATTATTCCAGCTCCTATGAGATTTATTCAACTTCCTGGTGATTCTCCACCACTATATGTATCCAAATCAAACTTTTTAAAAAGTGATTCATCCTGGTTTGATTGAAACGACGAAGAAGCTGTCCTATTCCCAAACTGCGAAACTGGAATCACCTAATTTGAAAGTGGGATAACTTCTTCATCCCAACTCCTATGTGATTTATTCAACTTCCTGGTGATTCTCCACCACTTTATATTTCCAAATAAAGCTTCTTACAAAGTGATTCATCCTGGTTTGATAGAAACGACGAAGAAGCTCCGATATTCATTAACTGGGAAACTGGAATCACCTGATTTGAAAGTGGGATAACTTCTTCATCCCAGCTCCTATGAGATTTGTTAAACTTCCTGGTGATTCTACACCACTTTATGTATCCAAATCAAGCTTATTACTAAGTGATTCATCCTGGTTTGATTGGAACGACACCGAAGCTATCCTATTCCCAAACTGCGAAACTGGAATCACCTGATTTGAAAGTGGGATAACTTCTTCATCCCAACTCCTACGATATTTATTTAACTTCGTGGTGATTCTCCACCACTTTATGTATCCAATTCAAGCTTCTTACAAAGTGATTCATCCTCGTTTGATTGGAACGACGAAGAAGCTGTCCTATTCCCAAACTGGGTAACTGGAATCACCTGATTTGAAAGTGTGATAACTTCTTCATCCCAGCTCCTATGAGATTTATTCAATTTCCTGGTGATTCTCCACCACTTTATGTATCCAAATCAAGCTTCTTACAAAGTGATTCATCCTAGTTTGATTGGAACGACACCGAAGCTGGCCTATTCCCAAACTGCGAAACTAGAATCACCTGATTTGCAAGTGGGATAACTTCTTTATTCCAGCTCCTATGAGATTTATTCAACTTCCTGGTGATTCTCCACCACTATATGTATCCAAATCAAGCTTTTTACAAAGTGATTCATCCTGGTTTGATTGAAAAGACGAAGAAGCTGTCCTATTCCCATACTGCGAAACTGGAATCACCTAATTTGAAAGTGGGATAACTTCTTCATCCCAACTCCTATGTGATTTATTCAACTTCCTGGTGATTCTCCACCAATTTATATTTCCAAATAAAGCTTCTTACAAAGTGATTCATCCTGGTTTGATTGGACGACGAAAAAGCTGTGATATTCACTAACTGGGAAACTGGAATCACCTTATTTGAAAGTGGGATAACTTCTTCATCCCAACTCCTATGAAATTTATTGAACTTCCTGGTGATTCTCCACCACTTTATGTATCCAAATCAAGCTTCTTACAAAGTGATTCATCCTAGTTTGATTGGAACGACACAGAATCTGTCCTATTCCCAAACTGCGAAACTAGAATCACCTGATTTGAAAGTGGGATAACTTCTTTATCCCAACTCCTATCAGATTTATTCAACTTCCTGTTGATTCTCCACCCCTTTATGTATCCAAATCAAGCTTTTTACAAAGTGATTCATCCTGGTTTGATTGGAACGACGAAGAAGCTGTCCTATTCCCAAACTGCGAAACTGGAATCACCTAATTTGGATGTGGGATAACTTCTTCATCCCAACTCCTATGTGATTTATTCAAGTTCCTGGTGATTCTCCACCACTTTATATTTCCAAATAAAGCTTCTTACAAAGTGATTCATCCTGGTTTGATAGGAACGACGAAGAAGCTGTGATATTCATTAACTGGGAAACTGGAATCACCTGATTTGAAAGTGGGATAACTTCTTCATCCCAACTCCTATGAGATTTATCAACTTCCTGGTGATTCTCCACCACTTTATGTATCCAAATCAAGCTTCTTACAAAGGGATTCATCCTGGTTTGATTGGAACGACGCAGAAGCTGTCCTATTCTCAAACTGGAAAACTGAAATCACCTGATTTGAAAGTGTGATAACTTCTTCATCCCAGCTCCTATGAGATTTATTCAAATTCCTGGTGATTCTCCACCACTTTATATATCCAAATCAAGCTTCTTACAAAGTGATTCATCCTAGTTTGATTGGAACGACACAGAAGCTGACCTATTCTCAAACTGCGAAACTAGAATCACCTGATTTGAAAGTGGGATAACTTCATTATTCCAGCTCCTATGAGATTTATTCAACTTCCTGGTGATTCTCCACCACTATATGTATCCAAATCAAACTTTTTAAAAAGTGATTCATCCTGGTTTGATTGAAACGACGAAGAAGCTGTCCTATTCCCAAACTGCGAAACTGGAATCACCTAATTTGAAAGTGGGATAACTTCTTCATCCCAACTCCTATGTGATTTATTCAACTTCCTGGTGATTCTCCACCACTTTATATTTCCAAATAAAGCTTCTTACAAAGTGATTCATCCTGGTTTGATAGAAACGACGAAGAAGCTCCGATATTCATTAACTGGGAAACTGGAATCACCTGATTTGAAAGTGGGATAACTTCTTCATCCCAGCTCCTATGAGATTTGTTAAACTTCCTGGTGATTCTACACCACTTTATGTATCCAAATCAAGCTTATTACTAAGTGATTCATCCTGGTTTGATTGGAACGACACCGAATCTGTCCTATTCCCAAACTGCGAAACTGGAATCACCTGATTTGAAAGTGGGATAACTTCTTCATCCCAACTCCTATGAAATTTATTGAACTTCCTGGTGATTCTCCACCACTTTATGTATCCAAATCAAGCTTCTTACAAAGTGATTCATCCTAGTTTAATTGGAACGACACAGAATCTGTCCTATTCCCAAACTGCGAAACTAGAATCACCTGATTTGAAAGTGGGATAACTTCTTTATCCCAACTCCTATCAGATTTATTCAACTTCCTGTTGATTCTCCACCCCTTTATGTATCCAAATCAAGCTTTTTACAAAGTGATTCATCCTGGTTTGATTGGAACGACGAAGAAGCTGTCCTATTCCTAAACTGCGAAACTGGAATCACCTAATTTGGAAGTGGGATAACTTCTTCATCCCAACTCCTATGTGATTTATTCAACTTCCTGGTGATTCTCCACCACTTTATATTTCCAAATAAAGCTTCTTACAAAGTGATTCATCCTGGTTTGATAGGAACGACGAAGAAGCTGTGCTATTCATTAACTGGGAAACTGGAATCACCTGATTTGAAAGTGGGATAACTTTTTCATCCCAACTCCTATGAGATTTATTCAACTTCCTGGTGATTCTCCACCACTTTATGTATCCAAATCAAGCTTCTTACAAAGGGATTCATCCTGGTTTGATTGGAACGACGCAGAAGCTGTCCTATTCCCAAACTGGAAAACTGGAATCACCTGATTTGAAAGTGTGATAACTTCTTCATCCCAGCTCCTATGAGATTTATTCAAATTCCTGGTGATTCTCCACCACTTTATGTATCCAAATCAAGCTTCTTACAAAGTGATTCATCCTAGTTTGATTGGAACGACACAGAAGCTGACCTATTCTCAAACTGCGAAACTAGAATCACCTGATTTGAAAGTGGAATAACTCCATTATTCCAGCTCCTATGAGATTTATTCAACTTCCTGGTGATTATCCACCACTATATGTATCCAAATCAAGCTTTTTAAAAAGTGATTCATCCTGGTTTGATTGAAACGACGAAGAAGCTGTCCTATTCCCAAACTGCGAAACTTGAATCACTTAATTTGAAAGTGGGATAACTTCTTCATCCCAACTCCTATGTGATTTATTCAACTTCCTGGTGATTCTCCACCACTTTATGTATCCACATCAAGCTTCTTACAAAGGGATTCATCCTGGTTTGATTGGAACGACGCAGAAGCTGTCCTATTCCCAAACTGGAAAACTGGAATCACCTGATTTGAAAGTGTGATAACTTCTTCATCCCAGCTCCTATGAGATTTATTCAAATTCCTGGTGATTCTCCACCACTTTATGTATCCAAATCAAGCTTCTTACAAAGTGATTCATCCTAGTTTGATTGGAACGACACAGAAGCTGACCTATTCTCAAACTGCGAAACTAGAATCACCTGATTTGAAAGTGGAATAACTTCATTATTCCAGCTCCTATGAGATTTATTCAACTTCCTGGTGATTCTCCACCACTATATGTATCCAAATCAAGCTTTTTACAAAGTGATTCATCCTGGTTTGATTGGAACGACACCGAATCTGTCCTATTCCCAAACTGCGAAACTGGAATCACCTGATTTGAAAGTGGGATAACTTCTTCATCCCAACTCCTATGAAATTTATTGAACTTCCTGGTGATTCTCCACCACTTTATGTATCCAAATCAAGCTTCTTACAAAGTGATTCATCCTAGTTTGATTGGAACGACACAGAATCTGTCCTATTCCCAAACTGCAAAACTAGAATCACCTGATTTGAAAGTGGGATAACTTCTTTATCCCAACTCCTATCAGATTTATTCAACTTCCTGTTGATTCTCCACCCCTTTATGTATCCAAATCAAGCTTTTTACAAAGTGATTCATCCTGGTTTGATTGGAACGACGAAGAAGCTGTCCTATTCCCAAACTGCGAAACTGGAATCACCTAATTTGGATGTGGGATAACTTCTTCATCCCAACTCCTATGTGATTTATTCAAGTTCCTGGTGATTCTCCACCACTTTATATTTCCAAATAAAGCTTCTTACAAAGTGATTCATCCTGGTTTGATAGGAACGACGAAGAAGCTGTGATATTCATTAACTGGGAAACTGGAATCACCTGATTTGAAAGTGGGATAACTTCTTCATCCCAACTCCTATGAGATTTATTCAACTTCCTGGTGATTCTCCACCACTTTATGTATCCAAATCAAGCTTCTTACAAAGGGATTCATCCTGGTTTGATTGGAACGACGCAGAAGCTGTCCTATTCCCAAATTGGAAAACTGGAATCACCTGATTTGAAAGTGTGATAACTTCTTCATCCCAGCTCCTATGAGATTTATTCAAATTCCTGGTGATTCTCCACCACTTTATATATCCAAATCAAGCTTCTTACAAAGTGATTCATCCTAGTTTGATTGGAACGACACAGAAGCTGACCTATTCTCAAACTGCGAAACTAGAATCACCTGATTTGAAAGTGGGATAACTTCATTATTCCAGCTCCTATGAGATTTATTCAACTTCCTGGTGATTCTCCACCACTATATGTATCCAAATCAAACTTTTTAAAAAGTGATCCATCCTGGTTTGATTGAAACGACGAAGAAGCTGTCCTATTCCCAAACTGCGAAACTGGAATCACCTAATTTGAAAGTGGGATAACTTCTTCATCCCAACTCCTATGTGATTTATTCAACTTCCTGGTGATTCTCCACCACTTTATATTTCCAAATAAAGCTTCTTACAAAGTGATTCATCCTGGTTTGATAGAAACGACGAAGAAGCTCCGATATTCATTAACTGGGAAACTGGAATCACCTGATTTGAAAGTGGGATAACTTCTTCATCCCAGCTCCTATGAGATTTGTTAAACTTCCTGGTGATTCTACACCACTTTATGTATCCAAATCAAGCTTATTACTAAGTGATTCATCCTGGTTTGATTGGAACGACACCGAATTTGTCCTATTCCCAAACTGCGAAACTGGAATCACCTGATTTGAAAGTGGGATAACTTCTTCATCCCAACTCCTATGAAATTTATTGAACTTCCTGGTGATTCTCCACCACTTTATGTATCCAAATCAAGCTTCTTACAAAGTGATTCATCCTAGTTTAATTGGAACGACACAGAATCTGTCCTATTCCCAAACTGCGAAACTAGAATCACCTGATTTGAAAGTGGGATAACTTCTTTATCCCAACTCCTATCAGATTTATTCAACTTCCTGTTGATTCTCCACCCCTTTATGTATCCAAATCAAGCTTTTTACAAAGTGATTCATCCTGGTTTGATTGGAACGACGAAGAAGCTGTCCTATTCCTAAACTGCGAAACTGGAATCACCTAATTTGGAAGTGGGATAACTTCTTCATCCCAACTCCTATGTGATTTATTCAACTTCCTGGTGATTCTCCACCACTTTATATTTCCAAATAAAGCTTCTTACAAAGTGATTCATCCTGGTTTGATAGGAACGACGAAGAAGCTGTGCTATTCATTAACTGGGAAACTGGAATCACCTGATTTGAAAGTGGGATTACTTTTTCATCCCAACTCCTATGAGATTTATTCAACTTCCTGGTGATTCTCCACCACTTTATGTATCCAAATCAAGCTTCTTACAAAGGGATTCATCCTGGTTTGATTGGAACGACGCAGAAGCTGTCCTATTCCCAAACTGGAAAACTGGAATCACCTGATTTGAAAGTGTGATAACTTCTTCATCCCAGCTCCTATGAGATTTATTCAAATTCCTGGTGATTCTCCACCACTTTATGTATCCAAATCAAGCTTCTTACAAAGTGATTCATCCTAGTTTGATTGGAACGACACAGAAGCTGACCTATTCTCAAACTGCGAAACTAGAATCACCTGATTTGAAAGTGGAATAACTTCATTATTCCAGCTCCTATGAGATTTATTCAACTTCCTGGTGATTCTCCACCACTATATGTATCCAAATCAAGCTTTTTAAAAAGTGATTCATCCTGGTTTGATTGAAACGACGAAGAAGCTGTCCTATTCCCAACTGCGAAACTTGAATCACCTAATTTGAAAGTGGGATAACTTCTTCATCCCAACTCCTATGTGATTTATTCAACTTCCTGGTGATTCTCCACCACTTTATATTTCCAAATAAAGCTTCTTACAAAGTGATTCATCCTGGTTTGATAGAAACGACGAAGAAGCTGTGATATTCATTAACTGCGAAACTGGAATCACCTGATTTGAAAGTGGGATAACTTCTTCATCCCAACTCCTCTGAAATTTATTGAACTTCCTGGTGATTCTCCACCACTTTATGTATCCAAATAAAGCTTCTTACAAAGTGATTCATCCTAGTTTGATTGGAACGACACAGAATCTGTCCTATTCCCAAACTGCGAAACTAGAATCACCTGATTTGAAAGTGGGATAACTTCTTTATCCCAACTCCTATCAGATTTATTCAACTTCCTGTTGATTCTCCACCCCTTTATGTATCCAAATCAAGCTTTTTACAAAGTGATTCATCCTGGTTTGATTGGAACGACGAAGAAGCTGTCCTATTCCCAAACTGCGAAACTGGAATCACCTAATTTGGATGTGGGATAACTTCTTCATCCCAACTCCTATGTGATTTATTCAAGTTCCTGGTGATTCTCCACCACTTTATATTTCCAAATAAAGCTTCTTACAAAGTGATTCATCCTGGTTTGATAGGAACGACGAAGAAGCTGTGATATTCATTAACTGGGAAACTGGAATCACCTGATTTGAAAGTGGGATAACTTCTTCATCCCAACTCCTATGTGATTTATTCAACTTCCTGGTGATTCTCCACCACTTTATATTTCCAAATAAAGCTTCTTACAAAGTGATTCATCCTGGTTTGATAGAAACGACGAAGAAGCTCCGATATTCATTAACTGGGAAACTGGAATCACCTGATTTGAAAGTGGGATAACTTCTTCATCCCAGCTCCTATGAGATTTGTTAAACTTCCTGGTGATTCTACACCACTTTATGTATCCAAATCAAGCTTATTACTAAGTGATTCATCCTGGTTTGATTGGAACGACACCGAATCTGTCCTATTCCCAAACTGCGAAACTGGAATCACCTGATTTGAAAGTGGGATAACTTCTTCATCCCAACTCCTATGAAATTTATTGAACTTCCTGGTGATTCTCCACCACTTTATGTATCCAAATCAAGCTTCTTACAAAGTGATTCATCCTAGTTTAATTGGAACGACACAGAATCTGTCCTATTCCCAAACTGCGAAACTAGAATCACCTGATTTGAAAGTGGGATAACTTCTTTATCCCAACTCCTATCAGATTTATTCAACTTCCTGTTGATTCTCCACCCCTTTATGTATCCAAATCAAGCTTTTTACAAAGTGATTCATCCTGGTTTGATTGGAACGACGAAGAAGCTGTCCTATTCCTAAACTGCGAAACTGGAATCACCTAATTTGGAAGTGGGATAACTTCTTCATCCCAACTCCTATGTGATTTATTCAACTTCCTGGTGATTCTCCACCACTTTATATTTCCAAATAAAGCTTCTTACAAAGTGATTCATCCTGGTTTGATAGGAACGACGAAGAAGCTGTGCTATTCATTAACTGGGAAACTGGATTCACCTGATTTGAAAGTGGGATTACTTTTTCATCCCAACTCCTATGAGATTTATTCAACTTCCTGGTGATTCTCCACCACTTTATGTATCCAAATCAAGCTTCTTACAAAGGGATTCATCCTGGTTTGATTGGAACGACGCAGAAGCTGTCCTATTCCCAAACTGGAAAACTGGAATCACCTGATTTGAAAGTGTGATAACTTCTTCATCCCAGCTCCTATGAGATTTATTCAAATTCCTGGTGATTCTCCACCACTTTATGTATCCAAATCAAGCTTCTTACAAAGTGATTCATCCTAGTTTGATTGGAACGACACAGAAGCTGACCTATTCTCAAACTGCGAAACTAGAATCACCTGATTTGAAAGTGGAATAACTTCATTATTCCAGCTCCTATGAGATTTATTCAACTTCCTGGTGATTCTCCACCACTATATGTATCCAAATCAAGCTTTTTAAAAAGTGATTCATCCTGGTTTGATTGAAACGACGAAGAAGCTGTCCTATTCCCAACTGCGAAACTTGAATCACCTAATTTGAAAGTGGGATAACTTCTTCATCCCAACTCCTATGTGATTTATTCAACTTCCTGGTGATTCTCCACCACTTTATATTTCCAAATAAAGCTTCTTACAAAGTGATTCATCCTGGTTTGATAGAAACGACGAAGAAGCTGTGATATTCATTAACTGGGAAACTGGAATCACCTGATTTGAAAGTGGGATAACTTCTTCATCCCAGCTCCTATGAGATTTGTTAAACTTCCTGGTGATTCTACACCACTTTATGTATCCAAATCAAGCTTATTACAAAGTGATTCATCTTGGTATGATTGGAACGACACAGAATATGTCCTATTCCCAAACTGCGAAACTAGAATCACCTGATTTGAAAGTGGGATAAGTTCTTTATCCCAGCTCCTTTGAGATTTATTCAACTTCCTGGTGATTCTCCACCACTTTATGTATCCAAATCAAGCTTTTTACAAAGTGATTCATCCTGGTTTGATTGGAACCACACTGAAGCTATCCTATTCCCAAACTGCGAAACTGGAATCACCTGATTTGAAAGTGGGATAACATCTTCATCCCAACTCCTATGAGATTTATTTAACTTCCTGGTGATTCTCCACCACCTAATGTATCCAAATCAAGCTTCTTACAAAGTGATTCATCCTGGTTTGATTGGAACGACATTGAATCTGTCATATTCCCAAACTGCGAAACTGGAATCACCTGATTTGAAAGTGGGATAACTTCTTTATCCCAACTCCTATGAGATTCATTCAACTTCCTGTTGATTCTCCACCACTTTATGTATCCAAATCAAGATTTTTACAAAGTGAATCATCCTGGTTTGATTGGAACGACGAAGAAGCTGTCCTATTCCCAAACTGCAAAACTGGAATCACCTAATTTGGAAGTGGGATAACTTCTTCATCCCAACTCCTATGAGATTTATTAAACTTCCTGGTGATTTTCCACCACTTTATGTATCCAATTCAAGCTTCTTACAAAGTGATTCATCCTCGTTTGATTGGAACGACGAAGAAGCTGTCCTATTCCCAAACTGGGAAACTGGAATCACCTGATTTGAAAGTGTGATAACTTCTTCATCCCAGCTCCTATGAGATTTATTCAATTTCCTGGTGATTCTCCACCACTTTATGTATCCAAATAGAGCTTCTTACAAAGTGATTCATCCTAGTTTGATTGGAACGACACCGAAGCTGGCCTATTCCCAAACTGCGAAACTAGAATCACCTGATTTGCAAGTGGGATAACTTCTTTATTCCAGCTCCTATGAGATTTATTCAACTTCCTGGTGATTATGCACCACTATATGTATCCAAATCAAACTTTTTACAAAGTGATTCATCCTGGTTTGATTGAAACGACGAAGAAGCTGTCCTATTCCCAAACTGCGAAACTGGAATCACCTAATTTGAAAGTGGGATAACTTCTTCATCCCAACTCCTATGTGATTTATTCAACTTCCTGGTGATTCTCCACCACTTTATATTTCCAAATAAAGCTTCTTACAAAGTGATTCATCCTGGTTTGATTGGAACGACGAAGAAGCTGTGATATTCACTAACTGGAATCACCTTATTTGAAAGTGGGATAACTTCTTCATCCCAACTCCAATGAGATTTATTCAACTTCTTGGTCATTCTCCACCACTTTATGTATCCAAATCAAGCTTCTCACAAAGTGATTCATCCTGGTTTGATTGGAACGACGAAGAAGCTGTGCTATTCCCAAACTGGGAAACTGCAATCACCTGATTTGAAAGTGGGATAACTTCTTCATCCCAGCTCCTATGAGATTTATTCAAATTCCTGGTGATTCTCCACCACTTTATGTATCCAAATCAAGCTTCTTACAAAGTGATTCATCCTAGTTTGATTGGAACGACACAGAAGCTGACCTATTCTCAAACTGCGAAACTAGAATCACCTGATTTGAAAGTGGAATAACTTCATTATTCCAGCTCCTATGAGATTTATTCAACTTCCTGGTGATTCTCCACCACTATATGTATCCAAATCAAGCTTTTTAAAAAGTGATTCATCCTGGTTTGATTGAAACGACGAAGAAGCTGTCCTATTCCCAAACTGCGAAACTGGAATCACCTAATTTGAAAGTGGGATAACTTCTTCATCCCAACTCCTATGTGATTTATTCAACTTCCTGGTGATTCTCCACCACTTTATATTTCCAAATAAAGCTTCTTACAAAGTGATTCATCCTGGTTTGATAGGAACGACGAAGAAGCTGTGCTATTCATTAACTGGGAAACTGGAATCACCTGATTTGAAAGTGGGATTACTTTTTCATCCCAACTCCTATGAGATTTATTCAACTTCCTGGTGATTCTCCACCACTTTATGTATCCAAATCAAGCTTCTTACAAAGGGATTCATCCTGGTTTGATTGGAACGACGCAGAAGCTGTCCTATTCCCAAACTGGAAAACTGGAATCACCTGATTTGAAAGTGTGATAACTTCTTCATCCCAGCTCCTATGAGATTTATTCAAATTCCTGGTGATTCTCCACCACTTTATGTATCCAAATCAAGCTTCTTACAAAGTGATTCATCCTAGTTTGATTGGAACGACACAGAAGCTGACCTATTCTCAAACTGCGAAACTAGAATCACCTGATTTGAAAGTGGAATAACTTCATTATTCCAGCTCCTATGAGATTTATTCAACTTCCTGGTGATTCTCCACCACTATATGTATCCAAATCAAGCTTTTTAAAAAGTGATTCATCCTGGTTTGATTGAAACGACGAAGAAGCTGTCCTATTCCCAACTGCGAAACTTGAATCACCTAATTTGAAAGTGGGATAACTTCTTCATCCCAACTCCTATGTGATTTATTCAACTTCCTGGTGATTCTCCACCACTTTATATTTCCAAATAAAGCTTCTTACAAAGTGATTCATCCTGGTTTGATAGAAACGACGAAGAAGCTGTGATATTCATTAACTGCGAAACTGGAATCACCTGATTTGAAAGTGGGATAACTTCTTCATCCCAACTCCTATGAAATTTATTGAACTTCCTGGTGATTCTCCACCACTTTATGTATCCAAATCAAGCTTCTTACAAAGTGATTCATCCTAGTTTGATTGGAACGACACAGAATCTGTCCTATTCCCAAACTGCGAAACTAGAATCACCTGATTTGAAAGTGGGATAACTTCTTTATCCCAACTCCTATCAGATTTATTCAACTTCCTGTTGATTCTCCACCCCTTTATGTATCCAAATCAAGCTTTTTACAAAGTGATTCATCCTGGTTTGATTGGAACGACGAAGAAGCTGTCCTATTCCCAAACTGCGAAACTGGAATCACCTAATTTGGATGTGGGATAACTTCTTCATCCCAACTCCTATGTGATTTATTCAAGTTCCTGGTGATTCTCCACCACTTTATATTTCCAAATAAAGCTTCTTACAAAGTGATTCATCCTGGTTTGATAGGAACGACGAAGAAGCTGTGATATTCATTAACTGGGAAACTGGAATCACCTGATTTGAAAGTGGGATAACTTCTTCATCCCAACTCCTATGAGATTTATTCAACTTCCTGGTGATTCTCCACCACTTTATGTATCCAAATCAAGCTTCTTACAAAGGGATTCATCCTGGTTTGATTGGAACGACGCTGAAGCTGTCCTATTCCCAAACTGGAAAACTGGAATCACCTGATTTGAAAGTGTGATAACTTCTTCATCCCAGCTCCTATGAGATTTATTCAAATTCCTGGTGATTCTCCACCACTTTATATATCCAAATCAAGCTTCTTACAAAGTGATTCATCCTAGTTTGATTGGAACGACACAGAAGCTGACCTATTCTCAAACTGCGAAACTAGAATCACCTGATTTGAAAGTGGGATAACTTCATTATTCCAGCTCCTATGAGATTTATTCAACTTCCTGGTGATTCTCCACCACTATATGTATCCAAATCAAACTTTTTAAAAAGTGATTCATCCTGGTTTGATTGAAACGACGAAGAAGCTGTCCTATTCCCAAACTGCGAAACTGGAATCACCTAATTTGAAAGTGGGATAACTTCTTCATCCCAACTCCTATGTGATTTATTCAACTTCCTGGTGATTCTCCACCACTTTATATTTCCAAATAAAGCTTCTTACAAAGTGATTCATCCTGGTTTGATAGAAACGACGAAGAAGCTCCGATATTCATTAACTGGGAAACTGGAATCACCTGATTTGAAAGTGGGATAACTTCTTCATCCCAGCTCCTATGAGATTTGTTAAACTTCCTGGTGATTCTACACCACTTTATGTATCCAAATCAAGCTTATTACTAAGTGATTCATCCTGGTTTGATTGGAACGACACCGAATCTGTCCTATTCCCAAACTGTGAAACTTGAATCACCTGATTTGAAAGTGGGATAACTTCTTCATCCCAACTCCTATGAAATTTATTGAACTTCCTGGTGATTCTCCACCACTTTATGTATCCAAATCAAGCTTCTTACAAAGTGATTCATCCTAGTTTAATTGGAACGACACAGAATCTGTCCTATTCCCAAACTGCGAAACTAGAATCACCTGATTTGAAAGTGGGATAACTTCTTTATCCCAACTCCTATCAGATTTATTCAACTTCCTGTTGATTCTCCACCCTTTTATGTATCCAAATCAAGCTTTTTACAAAGTGATTCATCCTGGTTTGATTGGAACGACGAAGAAGCTGTCCTATTCCTAAACTGCGAAACTGGAATCACCTAATTTGGAAGTGGGATAACTTCTTCATCCCAACTCCTATGTGATTTATTCAACTTCCTGGTGATTCTCCACCACTTTATATTTCCAAATAAAGCTTCTTACAAAGTGATTCATCCTGGTTTGATAGGAACGACGAAGAAGCTGTGCTATTCATTAACTGGGAAACTGGAATCACCTGATTTGAAAGTGGGATTACTTTTTCATCCCAACTCCTATGAGATTTATTCAACTTCCTGGTGATTCTCTACCACTTTATGTATCCAAATCAAGCTTCTTACAAAGGGATTCATCCTGGTTTGATTGGAACGACGCAGAAGCTGTCCTATTCCCAAACTGGAAAACTGGAATCACCTGATTTGAAAGTGTGATAACTTCTTCATCCCAGCTCCTATGAGATTTATTCAAATTCCTGGTGATTCTCCACCACTTTATGTATCCAAATCAAGCTTCTTACAAAGTGATTCATCCTAGTTTGATTGGAACGACACAGAAGCTGACCTATTCTCAAACTGCGAAACTAGAATCACCTGATTTGAAAGTGGAATAACTTCATTATTCCAGCTCCTATGAGATTTATTCAACTTCCTGGTGATTCTCCACCACTATATGTATCCAAATCAAGCTTTTTAAAAAGTGATTCATCCTGGTTTGATTGAAACGACGAAGAAGCTGTCCTATTCCCAACTGCGAAACTTGAATCACCTAATTTGAAAGTGGGATAACTTCTTCATCCCAACTCCTATGTGATTTATTCAACTTCCTGGTGATTCTCCACCACTTTATATTTCCAAATAAAGCTTCTTACAAAGTGATTCATCCTGGTTTGATAGAAACGACGAAGAAGCTGTGATATTCATTAACTGGGAAACTGGAATCACCTGATTTGAAAGTGGGATAACTTCTTCATCCCAGCTCCTATGAGATTTGTTAAACTTCCTGGTGATTCTACACCACTTTATGTATCCAAATCAAGCTTATTACAAAGTGATTCATCTTGGTATGATTGGAACGACACAGAATATGTCCTATTCCCAAACTGCGAAACTAGAATCACCTGATTTGAAAGTGGGATAAGTTCTTTATCCCAGCTCCTTTGAGATTTATTCAACTTCCTGGTGATTCTCCACCACTTTATGTATCCAAATCAAGCTTTTTACAAAGTGATTCATCCTGGTTTGATTGGAACCACACTGAAGCTATCCTATTCCCAAACTGCGAAACTGGAATCACCTGATTTGAAAGTGGGATAACATCTTCATCCCAACTCCTATGAGATTTATTTAACTTCCTGGTGATTCTCCACCACCTAATGTATCCAAATCAAGCTTCTTACAAAGTGATTCATCCTGGTTTGATTGGAACGACATTGAATCTGTCATATTCCCAAACTGCGAAACTGGAATCACCTGATTTGAAAGTGGGATAACTTCTTTATCCCAACTCCTATGAGATTCATTCAACTTCCTGTTGATTCTCCACCACTTTATGTATCCAAATCAAGATTTTTACAAAGTGAATCATCCTGGTTTGATTGGAACGACGAAGAAGCTGTCCTATTCCCAAACTGCAAAACTGGAATCACCTAATTTGGAAGTGGGATAACTTCTTCATCCCAACTCCTATGAGATTTATTAAACTTCCTGGTGATTTTCCACCACTTTATGTATCCAATTCAAGCTTCTTACAAAGTGATTCATCCTCGTTTGATTGGAACGACGAAGAAGCTGTCCTATTCCCAAACTGGGAAACTGGAATCACCTGATTTGAAAGTGTGATAACTTCTTCATCCCAGCTCCTATGAGATTTATTCAATTTCCTGGTGATTCTCCACCACTTTATGTATCCAAATAGAGCTTCTTACAAAGTGATTCATCCTAGTTTGATTGGAACGACACCGAAGCTGGCCTATTCCCAAACTGCGAAACTAGAATCACCTGATTTGCAAGTGGGATAACTTCTTTATTCCAGCTCCTATGAGATTTATTCAACTTCCTGGTGATTATGCACCACTATATGTATCCAAATCAAACTTTTTACAAAGTGATTCATCCTGGTTTGATTGAAACGACGAAGAAGCTGTCCTATTCCCAAACTGCGAAACTGGAATCACCTAATTTGAAAGTGGGATAACTTCTTCATCCCAACTCCTATGTGATTTATTCAACTTCCTGGTGATTCTCCACCACTTTATATTTCCAAATAAAGCTTCTTACAAAGTGATTCATCCTGGTTTGATTGGAACGACGAAGAAGCTGTGATATTCACTAACTGGAATCACCTTATTTGAAAGTGGGATAACTTCTTCATCCCAACTCCTATGAGATTTATTCAACTTCCTGGTGATTCTCCACCACTTTATGTATCCAAATCAAGCTTCTTACAATGTGATTCATCCTGGTTTGATTGGAACGTCGAGGAAGCTGTCCTATTCCCATACTGGAAAACTAGAATCACCTGATTTGAAAGTTGGATAACTTCTTCATCCCAGCTCCTATGAGATTTGTTAAACTTCCTGGTGATTCTACACCACTTTATGTATCCAAATCAAGCTTATTACAAAGTAGTTCATCCTGGTTTGATTGGAACGACACAGAATCTGTCCTATTCCCAAACTGCGAAACTAGAATCACCTGATTTGAAAGTGGAATAACTTCATTATTCCAGCTCCTATGAGATTTATTCAACTTCCTGGTGATTCTCCACCACTATATGTATCCAAATCAAGCTTTTTAAAAAGTGATTCATCCTGGTTTGATTGAAACGACGAAGAAGCTGTCCTATTCCCAAACTGCGAAACTTGAATCACCTAATTTGAAAGTGGGATAACTTCTTCATCCCAACTCCTATGTGATTTATTCAACTTCCTGGTGATTCTCCACCACTTTATATTTCCAAATAAAGCTTCTTACAAAGTGATTCATCCTGGTTTGATAGAAACGACGAAGAAGCTGTGATATTCATTAACTGGGAAACTGGAATCACCTGATTTGAAAGTGGGATAACTTCTTCATCCCAGCTCCTATGAGATTTGTTAAACTTCCTGGTGATTCTACACCACTTTATGTATCCAAATCAAGCTTATTACAAAGTGATTCATCTTGGTATGATTGGAACGACACAGAATATGTCCTATTCCGAAACTGCGAAACTAGAATCACCTGATTTGAAAGTGGGATAAGTTCTTTATCCCAGCTCCTTTGAGATTTATTCAACTTCCTGGTGATTCTCCACCACTTTATGTATCCAAATCAAGCTTTTTACAAAGTGATTCATCCTGGTTTGATTGGAACCACACTGAAGCTATCCTATTCCCAAACTGCGAAACTGGAATCACCTGATTTGAAAGTGGGATAACATATTCATCCCAACTCCTATGAGATTTATTTAACTTCCTGGTGATTCTCCACCACCTAATGTATCCAAATCAAGCTTCTTACAAAGTGATTCATCCTGGTTTGATTGGAACGATATTGAATCTGTCATATTCCCAAACTGCGAAACTGGAATCACCTGATTTGAAAGTGGGATAACTTCTTTATCCCAACTCCTATGAGATTTATTCAACTTCCTGTTGATTCTCCACCACTTTATGTATCCAAATCAAGCTTTTTACAAAGTGAATCATCCTGGTTTGATTGGAACGACGAAGAAGCTGTCCTATTCCCAAATTGCGAAACTGGAATCACCTAATTTGGAAGTGGGATAACTTCTTCATCCCAACTCCTATGAGATTTATTAAACTTCCTGGTGATTTTCCACCACTTTATGTATCCAATTCAAGCTTCTTACAAAGTGATTCATCCTCGTTTGATTGGAACGACGAAGAAGCTGTCCTATTCCCAAACTGGGAAACTGGAATCACCTGATTTGAAAGTGTGATAACTTCTTCATCCCAGCTCCTATGAGATTTATTCAATTTCCTGGTGATTCTCCACCACTTTATGTATCCAAATAGAGCTTCTTACAAAGTGATTCATCCTAGTTTGATTGGAACGACACCGAAGCTGGCCTATTCCCAAACTGCGAAACTAGAATCACCTGATTTGCAAGTGGGATAACTTCTTTATTCCAGCTCCTATGAGATTTATTCAACTTCCTGGTGATTATGCACCACTATATGTATCCAAATCAAACTTTTTACAAAGTGATTCATCCTGGTTTGATTGAAACGACGAAGAAGCTGTCCTATTCCCAAACTGCGAAACTGGAATCACCTAATTTGAAAGTGGGATAACTTCTTCATCCCAACTCCTATGTGATTTATTCAACTTCCTGGTGATTCTCCACCACTTTATATTTCCAAATAAAGCTTCTTACAAAGTGATTCATCCTGGTTTGATTGGAACGACGAAGAAGCTGTGATATTCACTAACTGGAATCACCTTATTTGAAAGTGGGATAACTTCTTCATCCCAACTCCTATGAGATTTATTCAACTTCCTGGTGATTCTCCACCACTTTATGTATCCAAATCAAGCTTCTTACAATGTGATTCATCCTGGTTTGATTGGAACGTCGAGGAAGCTGTCCTATTCCCATACTGGAAAACTAGAATCACCTGATTTGAAAGTTGGATATCTTCTTCATCCCAGCTCCTATGAGATTTGTTAAACTTCCTGGTGATTCTACACCACTTTATGTATCCAAATCAAGCTTATTACAAAGTAGTTCATCCTGGTTTGATTGGAACGACACAGAATCTGTCCTATTCCCAAACTGCGAAACTAGAATCACCTGATTTGAAAGTGGGATAACTTCTTTATCCCAGCTCCTATGAGATTTATTCAACTTCCTGGTGATTCTCCACCACTTTATGTATCCAAATCAAGCTTTTTTCAAAGTGATTCATCCTGGTTTGATTGGAACGACACAGAAGCTATCCTATTCCCAAACTGCGAAACTGGAATCACCTGATTTGAAAGTGGGATAACTTCTTCATCCCAACTCCTATGAGATTTATTTAACTTCCTGGTGATTCTCCACCACTTTATGTATCCAAATCAAGCTTCTTACAAAGAGATTCATCCTGGTTTGATTGGAACGACACCGAATCTGTCCTATTCCCAAACTGCGAAACTGGAATCACCTGATTTGAAAGTGGGATAACTTCTTCATCCCAACTCCTATGAAATTTATTGAACTTCCTGGTGATTCTCCACCATTTTATGTATCCAAATCAAGCTTCTTACAAAGTGATTCATCCTAGTTTGATTGGAACGACACAGAATCTGTCCTATTCCCAAACTGCGAAACTAGAATCACCTGATTTGAAAGTGGGATAACTTCTTTATCCCAACTCCTATCAGATTTATTCAACTTCCTGTTGATTCTCCACCCCTTTATGTATCCAAATCAAGCTTTTTACAAAGTGATTCATCCTGGTTTGATTGGAACGACGAAGAAGCTGTCCTATTCCCAAACTGCGAAACTGGAATCACCTAATTTGGAAGTGGGATAACTTCTTCATCCCAACTCCTATGTGATTTATTCAACTTCCTGGTGATTCTCCACCACTTTATATTTCCAAATAAAGCTTCTTACAAAGTGATTCATCCTGGTTTGATAGGAACGACGAAGAAGCTGTGATATTCATTAACTGGGAAACTGGAATCACCTGATTTGAAAGTGGGATAACTTCTTCATCCCAACTCCTATGAGATTTATTCAACTTCCTGGTGATTCTCCACCACTTTATGTATCCAAATCAAGCTTCTTACAAAGGGATTCATCCTGGTTTGATTGGAACGACGCAGAAGCTGTCATATTCCCAAACTGGAAAACTGGAATCACCTGATTTGAAAGTGTGATAACTTCTTCATCCCAGCTCCTATGAGATTTATTCAAATTCCTGGTGATTCTCCACCACTTTATGTATCCAAATCAAGCGTCTTACAAAGTGATTCATCCTAGTTTGATTGGAACGACACAGAAGCTGACCTATTCTCAAACTGCGAAACTAGAATCACCTGATTTGAAAATGGGATAACTTCATTATTCCAGCTCCTATGCAATTTATTCAACTTCCTGGTGATTCTCCACCACTATATGTATCCAAATCAAACTTTTTAAAAAGTGATTCATCCTGGTTTGATTGAAACGACGAAGAAGCTGTCATATTCCCAAACTGCGAAACTGGAATCACCTAATTTGAAAGTGGGATAACTTCTTCATCCCAACTCCAATGTGATTTATTCAACTTCCTGGTGATTCTCCACCACTTTATATTTCCAAATAAAGCTTCTTACAAAGTGATTCATCCTGGTTTGATAGAAACGACGAAGAAGCTCCGATATTCATTAACTGGGAAATTGGAATCACCTGATTTGAAAGTGGGATAACTTCTTCATCCCAGCTCCTATGAGATTTGTTAAACTTCCTGGTGATTCTACACCACTTTATGTATCCAAATCAAGCTTATTACAAAGTGATTCATCTTGGTTTGATTGGAACGACACAGAAGATATCCTATTCCCAAACTGCGAAACTGGAATCACCTGATTTGAAAGTGGGATAACTTCTTCATCCCAACTCCTATGAGATTTATTTAACTTCCTGGTGATTCTCCACCACTTTATGTATCCAAATCAAGCTTCTTACTAAGTGATTCATCCTGGTTTGATTGGAACGACACCGAATCTGTCCTATTCCCAAACTGCGAAACTGGAATCACCTGATTTGAAAGTGGGATAACTTCTTCATCCCAATTCCTATGAAATTTATTGAACTTCCTGGTGATTCTCCACCACTTTATGTATCCAAATCAAGCTTCTTACAAAGTGATTCATCCTAGTTTAATTGGAACGACACAGAATCTGTCCTATTCCCAAACTGCGAAACTAGAATCACCTGATTTGAAAGTGGGATAACTTCTTTATCCCAACTCCTATCAGATTTATTCAAATTCCTGTTGATTCTCCACCCCTTTATGTATCCAAATCAAGCTTTTTACAAAGTGATTCATCCTGGTTTGATTGGAACGACGAAGAAGCTGTCCTATTCCCAAACTGCGAAACTGGAATCACCTAATTTGGAAGTGGGATAACTTCTTCATCCCAACTCCTATGTGATTTATTCAACTTCCTGGTGATTATCCACCACTTTATATTTCCAAATAAAGCTTCTTACAAAGTGATTCATCCTGGTTTGATAGGAACGACGAAGAAGCTGTGATATTCATTAACTGGGAAACTGGAATCACCTGATTTGAAAGTGGGATAACTTCTTCATCCCAACTCCTATGAGATTTATTCAACTTCCTGGTGATTCTCCACCACTTTATGTATCCTAATCAAGCTTCTTACAAAGGTATTCATCCTGGTTTGATTGGAACGACGCAGAAGCTGTCCTATTCCCAAACTGGAAAACTGGAATCACCTGATTTGAAAGTGTGATAACTTCTTCATCCCAGCTCCTATGAGATTTATTCAAATTCCTGGTGATTCTCCACCACTTTATGTATCCAAATCAAGCGTCTTACAAAGTGATTCATCCTAGTTTGATTGGAACGACACAGAAGCTGACCTATTCTCAAACTGCGAAACTAGAGTCACCTGATTTGAAAGTGGGATAACTTCATTATTCCAGCTCCTATGAGATTTATTCAACTTCCTGGTGATTCTCCACCACTATATGTATCCAAATCAAACTTTTTAAAAAGTGATTCATCCTGGTTTGATTGAAACGACGAAGAAGCTGTCCTATTCCCAAACTGCAAAACTGGAATCACCTAATTTGAAAGTGGGATAACTTCTTCATCCCAACTCCTATGTGATTTATTCAACTTCCTGGTGATTCTCCACCACTTTATATTTCCAAATAAAGCTTCTTACAAAGTGATTCATCCTGGTTTGATAGAAACGACGAAGAAGCTCCGATATTCATTAACTGGGAAACTGGAATCACCTGATTTGAAAGTGGGATAACTTCTTCATCCCAGCTCCTATGAGATTTGTTAAACTTCCTGGTGATTCTACACCACTTTATGTATCCAAATCAAGCTTATTACAAAGTGATTCATCTTGGTTTGATTGGTACGACACAGAAGCTATCCTATTCCCAAACTGCGAAACTAGAATCACCTGATTTGAAAGTGGGATAACTTCTTCATCCCAACTCCTATGAGATTTATTTAACTTCCTGGTGATTCTCCACCACTTTATGTATCCAAATCAAGCTTCTTACTAAGTGATTCATCCTGGTTTGATTGGAACGACACCGAATCTGTCCTATTCCCAAACTGCGAAACTGGAATCACCTGATTTGAAAGTGGGATAACTTCTTCATCCCAACTCCTATGAAATTTATTGAACTTCCTGGTGATTCTCCACCACTTTATGTATCCAAATCAAGCTTCTTACAAAGTGATTCATCCTAGTTTAATTGGAACAACACAGAAGCTGACCTATTCCCAAACTGCAAAACTAGAATCACCTGATTTGAAAGAGGGATAACTTCTTTATCCCAGCTCCTATGAGATTTATTCAACTTCCTGGTGATTCTCAACCACTTTATGTATCCAAATCAAGCTTTTTACAAAGTGATTCATCCTGGTTTGATTGGAACGACGAAGAAGTTGTCCTATTCCCAAACTGCGAAACTGGAATCACCAAATTTGAAAGTGGGATAACTTCTTCATCCCAACTCCTATGTGATTTATTCAACTTCCTGGTGATTCTCCACCACTTCATATTTCCAAATAAAGCTTCTTACAAAGTGATTCATCCTGGTTTGATTGGAACGACGAAGAAGGTCTGATATTCACTAACTGGGAAACTGGAATCACCTGATTTGAAAGTGGGATAACTTCTTGATCCCAACTCCTATGAGATTTATTCAACTTCCTGGTGATTCTCCACCACTTTATGTATCCTAATCAAGCTTCTTACAAAGGTATTCATCCTGGTTTGATTGGAACGACGCAGAAGCTGTCCTATTCCCAAACTGGAAAACTGGAATCACCTGATTTGAAAGTGTGATAACTTCTTCATCCCAGCTCCTATGAGATTTATTCAAATTCCTGGTGATTCTCCACCACTTTATGTATCCAAATCAAGCGTCTTACAAAGTGATTCATCCTAGTTTGATTGGAACGACACAGAAGCTGACCTATTCTCAAACTGCGAAACTAGAGTCACCTGATTTGAAAGTGGGATAACTTCATTATTCCAGCTCCTATGAGATTTATTCAACTTCCTGGTGATTCTCCACCACTATATGTATCCAAATCAAACTTTTTAAAAAGTGATTCATCCTGGTTTGATTGAAACGACGAAGAAGCTGTCCTATTCCCAAACTGCAAAACTGGAATCACCTAATTTGAAAGTGGGATAACTTCTTCATCCCAACTCCTATGTGATTTATTCAACTTCCTGGTGATTCTCCACCACTTTATATTTCCAAATAAAGCTTCTTACAAAGTGATTCATCCTGGTTTGATAGAAACGACGAAGAAGCTCCGATATTCATTAACTGGGAAACTGGAATCACCTGATTTGAAAGTGGGATAACTTCTTCATCCCAGCTCCTATGAGATTTGTTAAACTTCCTGGTGATTCTACACCACTTTATGTATCCAAATCAAGCTTATTACAAAGTGATTCATCTTGGTTTGATTGGTACGACACAGAAGCTATCCTATTCCCAAACTGCGAAACTAGAATCACCTGATTTGAAAGTGGGATAACTTCTTCATCCCAACTCCTATGAGATTTATTTAACTTCCTGGTGATTCTCCACCACTTTATGTATCCAAATCAAGCTTCTTACTAAGTGATTCATCCTGGTTTGATTGGAACGACACCGAATCTGTCCTATTCCCAAACTGCGAAACTGGAATCACCTGATTTGAAAGTGGGATAACTTCTTCATCCCAACTCCTATGAAATTTATTGAACTTCCTGGTGATTCTCCACCACTTTATGTATCCAAATCAAGCTTCTTACAAAGTGATTCATCCTAGTTTAATTGGAACAACACAGAAGCTGACCTATTCCCAAACTGCAAAACTAGAATCACCTGATTTGAAAGAGGGATAACTTCTTTATCCCAGCTCCTATGAGATTTATTCAACTTCCTGGTGATTCTCAACCACTTTATGTATCCAAATCAAGCTTTTTACAAAGTGATTCATCCTGGTTTGATTGGAACGACGAAGAAGTTGTCCTATTCCCAAACTGCGAAACTGGAATCACCAAATTTGAAAGTGGGATAACTTCTTCATCCCAACTCCTATGTGATTTATTCAACTTCCTGGTGATTCTCCACCACTTCATATTTCCAAATAAAGCTTCTTACAAAGTGATTCATCCTGGTTTGATTGGAACGACGAAGAAGGTCTGATATTCACTAACTGGGAAACTGGAATCACCTGATTTGAAAGTGGGATAACTTCTTGATCCCAACTCCTATGAGATTTATTCAACTTCCTGGTGATTCTCCACCACTTTATGTATCCAAATCAAGCTTTTTATAAAGTGATTCATCCTGGTTTGATTGGAACGACGCATAAGCTGTCCTATTCCCAAACTGGAAAAGTGGAATCACCTGATTTGAAAGTGTGATAACTTCTTCATCCCAGCTCCTATGAGATTTATTCAATTTCCTGGTGATTCTCCACCACAGTATGTATCCAAATCAAGCTTCTTACAAAGTGATTCATCCTGGTTTGATTGGAACGACGAAGAAGCTGTCCTATTCCCAAACTGCGAAACTAGAATCACCTGATTTGAAAGTGGAATAACTTCATTATTCCAGCTCCTATGAGATTTATTCAACTTCCTGGTGATTCTCCACCACTATATGTATCAAAATCAAGCTTTTTAAAAAGTGATTCATCCTGGTTTGATTGAAACGACGAAGAAGCTGTCCTATTCCCAAACTGCGAAACTTGAATCACCTAATTTGAAAGTGGGATAACTTCTTCATCCCAACTCCTATGTGATTTATTCAACTTCCTGGTGATTCTCCACCACTTTATATTTCCAAATAAAGCTTCTTACAAAGTGATTCATCCTGGTTTGATAGAAACGACGAAGAAGCTGTGATATTCATTAACTGGGAAACTGGAATCACCTGATTTGAAAGTGGGATAACTTCTTCATCCCAGCTCCTATGATATTTGTTAAACTTCCTGGTGATTCTACACCACTTTATGTATCCAAATCAAGCTTATTACAAAGTGATTCATCTTGGTATGATTGGAACGACACAGAATATGTCCTATTCCCAAACTGCGAAACTAGAATCACCTGATTTGAAAGTGGGATAACTTTTTCATCCCAACTCCTATGAGATTTATTCAACTTCCTGGTGATTCTCCACCACTTTATGTATCCAAATCAAGCTTTTTACAAAGTGATTCATCCTGGTTTGAATGGAACCACACAGAAGCTATCCTATTCCCAAACTGCGAAACTGGAATCACCTGATTTGAAAGTGGGATAACATCTTCATCCCAACTCCTATGAGATTTATTTAACTTCCTGGTGATTCTCCACCACCTAATGTATCCAAATCAAGCTTCTTACAAAGTGATTCATCCTGGTTTGATTGGAACGACACTGAATCTGTCATATTCCCAAACTGCGAAACTGGAATCACCTGATTTGAAAGTGGGATAACTTCTTCATCCCAAGTCCTATGAAATTTATTCAACTTCCTGGTGATTCTCCACCACTTTATGTATCCAAATCAAGCTTCTTACAATGTGATTCATCCTAGTTTTATTGGAACGACACAAAATCTGTCCTATTCCCAAACTGCGAAACTAGAATCACCTGATTTGAAAGTGGGATAACTTCTTTATCCCAGCTCCTATGAGATTTATTCAACTTCCTGTTGATTCTCCACCACTTTATGTATCCAAATCAAGCTTTTTACAAAGTGATTCATCCTGGTTTGATTGGAACGACGAAGAAGCTGTCCTATTCCCAAACTGCGAAACTGGAATCACCTAATTTGAAAGGGGGATAACTTCTTCATCCCAACTCCTATGAGATTTATTAAACTTCCTGGTGATTTTCCACCACTTTATGTATCCAAATCAAGCTTCTTACAAAGTGATTCATCCTCGTTTGATTGGAACGACGAAGAAGCTGTCCTATTCCCAAACTGGGAAACTGGAATCACCTGATTTGAAAGTGGGATAACTTCTTCATCCCAGCTCCTATGAGTTTTATTCATCTTCCTGGTGATTCTCCACCACTTTATGTATCCAAATAAAGCTTTTTACCAAGTGATTCATCCTGGCTTGATTGGAACGACACAGAAGCTGTCCTATTCACAAACTGCAAAACTAGAATCACCTGATTTGAAAGTGGGATAACTTCTTCATCCCAGCTCCTATGAGATTTATTCAACTTCCTGGTGATTCTACACCACTTTATGTATCCAAATCAAGCTTCTTACAAAGTGATTCATCCTGGTTTGATTGGAACGACGCAGAAGCTGTCCTATTCCCAAACTGGAAAACTGGAATCACCTGATTTGAAAGTGTTATAACTTTTTCATCCCAGATCCTATGAGTTTTATTCAATTTCCTGGTGATTCTCCACCACTTTATGTATCCAAATCAAGCTTCTTACAAAGTGATTCATCCTAGTTTGATTGGAACGACACAGAAGCTGACCTATTCCCAAACTGCGAAACTAGAATCACCTGATTTGAAAGTGGGATAACTTCTTTATCCCAGCTCCTATGAGATTTATTCAACTTCCTGTTGATTCTACACCACTTTATGTATCCAAATCAAGCTTTTTATAAAGTGATTCATCCTGGTTTGATTGGAACGACGCATAAGCTGTCCTATTCCCAAACTGGAAAAGTGGAATCACCTGATTTGAAAGTGTGATAACTTCTTCATCCCAGCTCCTATGAGATTTATTCAATTTCCTGGTGATTCTCCACCACAGTATGTATCCAAATCAAGCTTCTTACAATGTGATTCATCCTGGTTTGATTGGAACGACGAAGAAGCTGTCCTATTCCCATACTGGAAAACTAGAATCACCTGATTTGAAAGTGGGATAACTTCTTCATCCCAGCTCCTATGAGATTTATTCAATTTCCTGGTTATTCTCCACCACTTTATGTATCCAAATCAAGCTTCTTACAAAGTGATTCATCTTGGTTTGATTGGAACGATACATAAGATGTCCTATTCCCAAACTGCGAAACTGGAACCACCTAATTTGAAAGAGGGATAACTTCTTCATCCCAACTCCAATGAGATTTATTCAACTTCCTGGTGATTCTCCACCACTTTATGTATCCAAATCAAGCTTCTTACAAAGTGATTCATCCTGGTTTGATTGGAACGACGCAGAAGCTGTCCTATTCCCAAACTGGAAAACTGGAATCACCTGATTTGAAAGTGTGATAACTTCTTCATCCCAGCTCCTATGAGATTTATTCAATTTCCTGGTTATTCTCCACCACTTTATGTATCCAAATCAAGCTTCTTACAAAGTGATTCATCCTAGTTTGATTGGAACGACACAGAAGCTGACCTATTCCCAAACTGCAAAACTAGAATCACCTGATTTGAAAGTGGGATAACTTCTTTATCCCAGCTACTATGAGATTTATTCAACTTCCTGGTGATTCTCCACCACTTTATGTATCCAAATAAAGCTTTTTACCAAGTGATTCATCCTGGTTTGATTGAAACGACGAAGAAGCTATCGTATTCCCAAACTGCGAAACTGGAGTCACCTAATTTGAAAGTGGGATAACTTCTTCATCCCAACTCCTATGTGATTTATTCAACTTCCTGGTGATTCTCCACCACTTTATATTTCCAAATCAAGCTGCTTACAAAGTGATTAATCCTGGTTTGATAGGAACGACGAAGAAGCTGTGATATTCATTAACTGGGAAACTGGAATCACCTGATTTGAAAGTGTGATAACTTCTTCATCCCAGCTCCTATGAGATTTATTCAATTTCCTGGTGATTCTCCACCACTTTATGCGTCACAATCAAGATTCTTACAAAGTGATTCATCCTAGTTTGATTGGAACGACACAGAAGCTGACCTATTCCCAAACTGCGAAACTAGAATCACATGATTTGAAAGAGGGATAACTTCTTTATCCCAGCTCCTATGAGATTTATTCAACTTCCTGGTGATTCTCAACCACTTTATGTATCCAAATCAAGCTTTTTACAAAGTGATTCATCCTGGTTTGATTGGAACGACGAAGAAGTTGTCCTATTCCAAAACTGCAAAACTGGAATCACCAAATTTGAAAGTGGGATAACTTCTTCATCCCAACTCCTATGTGATTTATTCAACTTCCTGGTGATTCTCCACCACTTCATATTTCCAAATAAAGCTTCTTACAAAGTGATTCATCCTGGTTTGATTGGAACGACGAAGAAGGTCTGATATTCACTAACTGGGAAACTGGAATCACCTGATTTGAAAGTGGGATAACTTCTTGATCCCAACTCCTATGAGATTTATTCAACTTCCTGGTGATTCTCCACCACTTTATGTATCCAAATCAAGCTTTTTAAAAAGTGATTCATCCTGGTTTGATTGGAACGACGCATAAGCTGTCCTATTCCCAAACTGGAAAAGTGGAATCACCTGATTTGAAAGTGTGATAACTTCTTCATCCCAGCTCCTATGAGATTTATTCAATTTCCTGGTGATTCTCCACCACAGTATGTATCCAAATCAAGCTTCTTACAAAGTGATTCATCCTGGTTTGATTGGAGCGACGAAGAAGCTGTCCTATTCCCAAACTGCGAAACTAGAATCACCTGATTTGATAGTGGGATAACTTCTTTATCCCAGCTCCTTTGAGATTTATTCAACTTCCTGGTGATTCTCCACCACTTTATGTATCCAAATCACGCATTTTACAAAGTGATTCATCCTGGTTTGATTGGAACGACACATAAGCTATCCTATTCCCAAACTGCGAAACTATAATCAACTGATTTGAAAATGGGATAACTTCTTCATCCCAACTCCTATGAGATTTATTCACCTTCCTGGTGATTCTACAGCACTTTATGTATCCAAATCAAGCTTCTTCCAAAGTGATTCATCCTGGTTTGATAGGAACGACGTAGAAGCTGTGATATTCATTAACTGGGAAAGTGGAATCACCTGATTTGAAAGTGGGATAACTTCTTCATCCCAACTCCTATGAAATTTATTCAACTTCCTGGTGATTCTCCACCACTTTATGTATCCAAATCAAGCTTCTTACAATGTGTTTCATCCTGGTTTGATTGGAACGACGAAGAAGCTGTCCTATTCCCATACTGGAAAACTAGAATCACCTGATTTGAAAGTGGGATAACTTCTTCATCCCAGCTCCTATGAGATTTATGCAAATTCCTGGTGATTCTCAACCACTTTGTGTATCCAAATCAAGCTTATTACAAAGTGATTCATCTTGGTTTGATTGGTACGACGCAGAAGCTGTCCTATTCCCAAATTGAAAAATTGGAATCACCTGATTTGAAACTGTGATAACTAATTCATCCCAGCTCCTATGAGATTTATTCAATTTCCTCGTTATTCTCCACCACTTTATGTATCCAAATCAAGCTTCTTACAAAGTGATTCATCCTAGTTTGATTGGAACGACACAGAAGCTGACCTATTCCCAAACTGCGAAACTAGAATCACCTGATTTGAAAGTGGGATAACTTCTTCATCCCAGCTCCTATGAGATTTATTCAACTTCCTGGTGATTCTCCACCACTTTATGTATCCAAATCAAGCTTCTTACAAAGTGATTCATCTTGGTTTGATTGGAACGACGCAGAAGCTGTCCTATTCCCAAATTGGAAAACTAGAATCACCTGATTTGAAAGTATGATAACTTCATCATCCCAGCTCCTATGAGATTTATTCAATTTCCTGGTTATTCTCCACCACTTTATGTATCCAAATCAAGCTTCTTACAAAGTGATTCATCCTAGTTTGATTGGAACGACACAGAAGCTGACCTATTCCCAAACTGCGAAACTAGAATCACCTGATTTGAAAGTGGGATAACTTCTTTATCCCAGCTCCTATGAGATTTATTCAACTTCCTGGTGATTCTCCACCACTTTATGTATCCAAATGAAGCTTTTTACCAAGTGATTCATCCTGGTTTGATTGAAACGACGAAGAAGCTATCGTATTCCCAAACTGCGAAACTGGAGTCACCTAATTTGAAAGTGGGATAACTTCTTCATCCCAACTCCTATGTGATTTATTCAACTTCCTGGTGATTCTCCACCACTTTATATTTCCAAATCAAGCTGCTTACAAAGTGATTCATCCTGGTTTGATAGGAACGACGAAGAAGCTGTGATATTCATTAACTGGGAAACTAGAATCACCTGATTTGAAAGTGGGATAACTTCTTCATCCCAGCTCCTATGAGATTTATTCAACTTCCTGGTGATTCTCCACCACTTTATGTATCCAAATGAAGCTTTTTACCAAGTGATTCATCCTGGTTTGATTGAAACGACGAAGAAGCTATCGTATTCCCAAACTGCGAAACTAGAGTCACCTAAATTGAAAGTGGGATAACTTCTTCATCCCAACTCCTATGTGATTTATTCAACTTCCTGGTGATTCTCCACCACTTTATATTTCCAAATCAAGCTGCTTACAAAGTGATTCATCCTGGTTTGATAGGAACGACGAAGAAGCTGTGATTTTCATTAACTGGGAAACTGGAATCACCTGATTTGAAAGTGGGATAACTTCTTCATCCCAACTCCTATGAAATTTATTCAACTTCCTGGTGATTCTCCACCACTTTATGTATCCAAATCAAGCTTCTTACAATGTGTTTCATCCTGGTTTGATTGGAACGACGAAGAAGCTGTCCTATTCCCATACTGGAAAACTAGAATCACCTGATTTGAAAGTGGGATAACTTCTTCATCCCAGCTCCTATGAGATTTATTCAAATTCCTGGTGATTCTTAACCACTTTGTGTATCCAAATCAAGCTTATTACAAAGTGATTCATCCTGGTTTGATTGGAACGACGCAGAAGCTGTCCTATTCCCAAATTGGAAAACTGGAATCACCTGATTTGAAAGTGTGATAACTTCTTCATCCCAGCTCCTATGAGATTTATTCAATTTCCTCGTTATTCTCCACCACTTTATGTATCCAAAACAAGCTTCTTACAAAGTGATTCATCCTAGTTTGATTGGAACGACACAGAAGCTGACCTATTCCCAAACTGCGAAACTAGAATCATCTGATTTGAAAGTGGGATAACTTCTTCATCCCAGCTCCTATGAGATTTATTCAACTTCCTGGCGATTCTCCACCACTTTATGTATCCAAATCAATCTTCTTACAAAGTGATTCATCCTGGTTTGATTGGAACGACGCAGAAGCTGTCCTATTCCCAAATTGGAAAACTGGAATCACCTGATTTGAAAGTGTGATAACTTCTTCATCCCAGCTCCTATGAGATTTATTCAATTTCCTGGTTATTCTCCACCACTTTATGTATCCAAATCAAGCTTCTTACAAAGTGATTCATCCTAGTTTGATTGGAACGACACAGAAGCTGACCTATTCCCAAACTGCGAAACTAGAATCACCTGATTTGAAAGTGGGATAACTTCTTTATCCCAGCTCCTATGAGATTTATTCAACTTCCTGGTGATTCTCCACCACTTTATGTATCCAAATGAAGCTTTTTACCAAGTGATTCATCCTGGTTTGATTGAAACGACGAAGAAGCTATCGTATTCCCAAACTGCTAAACTGGAGTCACCTAATTTGAAAGTGGGATAACTTATTCATCCCAACTCCTATGTGATTTATTCAACTTCCTGGTGATTCTCCACCACTTTATGTATCCAAATCAAGCTTCTTACAATGTGTTTCATCCTGGTTTGATTGGAACGACGAAGAAGCTGTCCTATTCCCATACTGGAAAACTAGAATCACCTGATTTGAAAGTGGGATAACTTCTTCATCCCAGCTCCTATGAGATTTATGCAAATTCCTGGTGATTCTCAACCACTTTGTGTATCCAAATCAAGCTTATTACAAAGTGATTCATCTTGGTTTGATTGGAACGACGCAGAAGCTGTCCTATTCCCAAATTGAAAAATTGGAATCACCTGATTTGAAACTGTGATAACTAATTCATCCCAGCTCCTATGAGATTTATTCAATTTCCTCGTTATTCTCCACCACTTTATGTATCCAAATCAAGCTTCTTACAAAGTGATTCATCCTAGTTTGATTGGAACGACACAGAAGCTGACCTATTCCCAAACTGCGAAACTAGAATCACCTGATTTGAAAGTGGGATAACTTCTTCATCCCAGCTCCTATGAGATTTATTCAACTTCCTGGTGATTCTCCACCACTTTATGTATCCAAATCAAGCTTCTTACAAAGTGATTCATCTTGGTTTGATTGGAACGACGCAGAAGCTGTCCTATTCCCAAATTGGAAAACTAGAATCACCTGATTTGAAAGTATGATAACTTCATCATCCCAGCTCCTATGAGATTTATTCAATTTCCTGGTTATTCTCCACCACTTTATGTATCCAAATCAAGCTTCTTACAAAGTGATTCATCCTAGTTTGATTGGAACGACACAGAAGCTGACCTATTCCCAAACTGCGAAACTAGAATCACCTGATTTGAAAGTGGGATAACTTCTTTATCCCAGCTCCTATGAGATTTATTCAACTTCCTGGTGATTCTCCACCACTTTATGTATCCAAATGAAGCTTTTTACCAAGTGATTCATCCTGGTTTGATTGAAACGACGAAGAAGCTATCGTATTCCCAAACTGCGAAACTGGAGTCACCTAATTTGAAAGTGGGATAACTTCTTCATCCCAACTCCTATGTGATTTATTCAACTTCCTGGTGATTCTCCACCACTTTATATTTCCAAATCAAGCTGCTTACAAAGTGATTCATCCTGGTTTGATAGGAACGACGAAGAAGCTGTGATATTCATTAACTGGGAAACTAGAATCACCTGATTTGAAAGTGGGATAACTTCTTCATCCCAGCTCCTATGAGATTTATTCAACTTCCTGGTGATTCTCCACCACTTTATGTATCCAAATGAAGCTTTTTACCAAGTGATTCATCCTGGTTTGATTGAAACGACGAAGAAGCTATCGTATTCCCAAACTGCGAAACTAGAGTCACCTAAATTGAAAGTGGGATAACTTCTTCATCCCAACTCCTATGTGATTTATTCAACTTCCTGGTGATTCTCCACCACTTTATATTTCCAAATCAAGCTGCTTACAAAGTGATTCATCCTGGTTTGATAGGAACGACGAAGAAGCTGTGATTTTCGTTAACTGGGAAACTGGAATCACCTGATTTGAAAGTGGGATAACTTCTTCATCCCAACTCCTATGAAATTTATTCAACTTCCTGGTGATTCTCCACCACTTTATGTATCCAAATCAAGCTTCTTACAATGTGTTTCATCCTGGTTTGATTGGAACGACGAAGAAGCTGTCCTATTCCCATACTGGAAAACTAGAATCACCTGATTTGAAAGTGGGATAACTTCTTCATCCCAGCTCCTATGAGATTTATTCAAATTCCTGGTGATTCTTAACCACTTTGTGTATCCAAATCAAGCTTATTACAAAGTGATTCATCCTGGTTTGATTGGAACGACGCAGAAGCTGTCCTATTCCCAAATTGGAAAACTGGAATCACCTGATTTGAAAGTGTGATAACTTCTTCATCCCAGCTCCTATGAGATTTACGCAAATTCCTGGTGATTCTCAACCACTTTGTGTATCCAAATCAAGCTTATTACAAAGTGATTCATCTTGGTTTGATTGGAACGACGCAGAAGCTGTCCTATTCCCAAATTGAAAAATTGGAATCACCTGATTTGAAACTGTGATAACTAATTCATCCCAGCTCCTATGAGATTTATTCAATTTCCTCGTTATTCTCCACCACTTTATGTATCCAAAACAAGCTTCTTACAAAGTGATTCATCCTAGTTTGATTGGAACGACACAGAAGCTGACCTATTCCCAAACTGCGAAACTAGAATCATCTGATTTGAAAGTGGGATAACTTCTTCATCCCAGCTCCTATGAGATTTATTCAACTTCCTGGCGATTCTCCACCACTTTATGTATCCAAATCAATCTTCTTACAAAGTGATTCATCCTGGTTTGATTGGAACGACGCAGAAGCTGTCCTATTCCCAAATTGGAAAACTGGAATCACCTGATTTGAAAGTGTGATAACTTCTTCATCCCAGCTCCTATGAGATTTATTCAATTTCCTGGTTATTCTCCACCACTTTATGTATCCAAATCAAGCTTCTTACAAAGTGATTCATCCTAGTTTGATTGGAACGACACAGAAGCTGACCTATTCCCAAACTGCGAAACTAGAATCACCTGATTTGAAAGTGGGATAACTTCTTTATCCCAGCTCCTATGAGATTTATTCAACTTCCTGGTGATTCTCCACCACTTTATGTATCCAAATGAAGCTTTTTACCAAGTGATTCATCCTGGTTTGATTGAAACGACGAAGAAGCTATCGTATTCCCAAACTGCTAAACTGGAGTCACCTAATTTGAAAGTGGGATAACTTATTCATCCCAACTCCTATGTGATTTATTCAACTTCCTGGTGATTCTCCACCACTTTATATTTCCAAATCAAGCTGCTTACAAAGTGATTCATCCTGGTTTGATAGGAACGACGAAGAAGCTGTGATATTCATTAACTGGGAAACTGGAATCACTTGATTTGAAAGTGTGATAACTTCTTAATCCCAGCTCCTATGAGATTTATTCAATTTCCTGGTGATTCTCAACCACTTTATGTATCCAAATCAAGCTTATTACAAAGTGATTCATCCTGGTTTGATTGGAACGACGAAGAAGCTGTCCTATTCCCATACTGGAAAACTAGAATCACCTGATTTGAAAGTGTGATAACTTCTTCATCCCAGCTCCTATGAGATTTATTCAATTTCCTGGTTATTCTCCACCACTTTATGTATCCAAATCAAGCTTCTTACAAAGTGATTCATCCTAGTTTGATTGGAACGACACAGAAGCTGTCCTATTCACAAACTGCGAAACTGGAATCACCTGATTTGAAAGTGGGATAACTTCTTCATCCCAGCTCCTATGAGATTTATTCAACTTCCTGGTGATTCTCCACCACTTTATGTATCCAAATCAAGCTTCTTACAAAGTGATTCATCCTGGTTTGATTGGAACGACGCAGAAGCTGTCCTATTCCCAAATTGGAAAACTGGAATCACCTGATTTGAAAGTGTGATAACTTCTTTATCCCAGCTCCTATGAGATTTATTCAATTTCCTCGTTATTCTCCACCACTTTATGTATCCAAATCAAGCTTCTTACAAAGTGATTCATCCTAGTTTGATTGGAACGACACAGAAGCTGACCTATTCCCAAACTGCGAAACTAGAATCACCTGATTTGAATGTGGGATAACTTCTTTATCCCAGCTCCTATGAGATTTATTCAACTTCCTGGTGATTCTCCACCACTTTATGTATCCAAATGAAGCTTTTTACCATGTGATTCATCCTGGTTTGATTGAAACGACGAAGAAGCTATCGTATTCCCAAACTGCGAAACTGGAGTCACCTAATTTGAAAGTGGGATAACTTCTTCATCCCAACTCCTATGTGATTTATTCAACTTCCTGGTGATTCTCCACCACTTTATATTTCCAAATCAAGCTGCTTACAAAGTGATTCATCCTGGTTTGATAGGAACGACGAAGAAGCTGTGATATTCATTAACTGGGAAACTAGAATCACCTGATTTGAAAGTGGGATAACTTCTTCATCCCAGCTCCTTTGAGATTTATTCAACTTCCTGGTGATTCTCCACCACTTTATGTATCCAAATCACGCATTTTACAAAGTGATTCATCCTGGTTTGATTGGAACGACACATAAGCTATCCTATTCCCAAACTGCGAAACTATAATCAACTGATTTGAAAATGGGATAACTTCTTCATCCCAACTCCTATGAGATTTATTCAACTTCCTGGTGATTCTACAGCACTTTATGTATCCAAATCAAGCTTCTTCCAAAGTGATTCATCCTGGTTTGATAGGAACGACGTAGAAGCTGTGATATTCATTAACTGGGAAAGTGGAATCACCTGATTTGAAAGTGGGATAACTTCTTCATCCCAACTCCTATGAAATTTATTCAACTTCCTGGTGATTCTCCACCACTTTATGTATCCAAATCAAGCTTCTTACAATGTGTTTCATCCTGGTTTGATTGGAACGACGAAGAAGCTGTCCTATTCCCATATTGGAAAACTAGAATCACCTGATTTGAAAGTGGGATAACTTCTTCATCCCAGCTCCTATGAGATTTATTCAAATTCCTGGTGATTCTCAACCACTTTGTGTATCCAAATCAAGCTTATTACAAAGTGATTCATCTTGGTTTGATTGGAACGACGCAGAAGCTGTCCTATTCCCATACTGGAAAACTAGAATCACCTGATTTGAAAGTGTGATAACTAATTCATCCCAGCTCCTATGAGATTTATTCAATTTCCTCGTTATTCTCCACCACTTTATGTATCCAAATCAAGCTTCTTACAAAGTGATTCATCCTAGTTTGATTGGAACGACACAGAAGCTGACCTATTCCCAAACTGCGAAACTAGAATCACCTGATTTGAAAGTGGGATAACTTCTTCATCCCAGCTCCTATGAGATTTATTCAACTTCCTGGTGATTCTCCACCACTTTATGTATCCAAATCAAGCTTCTTACAAAGTGATTCATCCTGGTTTGATTGGAACGACGCAGAAGCTGTCCTATTCCCAAATTGGAAAACTAGAATCACCTGATTTGAAAGTGTGATAACTTCTTTATCCCAGCTCCTATGAGATTTATTCAATTTCCTCGTTATTCTCCACCACTTTATGTATCCAAATCAAGCTTCTTACAAAGTGATTCATCCTAGTTTGATTGGAACGACACAGAAGCTGACCTATTCCCAAACTGCGAAACTAGAATCACCTGATTTGAATGTGGGATAACTTCTTTATCCCAGCTCCTATGAGATTTATTCAACTTCCTGGTGATTCTCCACCACTTTATGTATCCAAATGAAGCTTTTTACCAAGTGATTCATCCTGGTTTGATTGAAACGACGAAGAAGCTATCGTATTCCCAAACTGCGAAACTGGAGTCACCTAATTTGAAAGTGGGATAACTTCTTCATCCCAACTCCTATGTGATTTATTCAACTTCCTGGTGATTCTCCACCACTTTATATTTCCAAATCAAGCTGCTTACAAAGTGATTCATCCTGGTTTGATAGGAACGACGAAGAAGCTGTGATATTCATTAACTGGGAAACTAGAATCACCTGATTTGAAAGTGGGATAACTTCTTCATCCCAGCTCCTTTGAGATTTATTCAACTTCCTGGTGATTCTCCACCACTTTATGTATCCAATTCACGCATTTTACAAAGTGATTCATCCTGGTTTGATTGGAACGACACATAAGCTATCCTATTCCCAAACTGCGAAACTATAATCAACTGATTTGAAAATGGGATAACTTCTTCATCCCAACTCCTATGAGATTTATTCAACTTCCTGGTGATTCTACAGCACTTTATGTATCCAAATCAAGCTTCTTCCAAAGTGATTCATCCTGGTTTGATAGGAACGACGTAGAAGCTGTGATATTCATTAACTGGGAAAGTGGAATCACCTGATTTGAAAGTGGGATAACTTCTTCATCCCAACTCCTATGAAATTTATTCAACTTCCTGGTGATTCTCCACCACTTTATGTATCCAAATAAGGCTTCTTACAATGTGTTTCATCCTGGTTTGATTGGAACGACGAAGAAGCTGTCCTATTCCCATATTGGAAAACTAGAATCACCTGATTTGAAAGTGGGATAACTTCTTCATCCCAGCTCCTATGAGATTTATTCAAATTCCTGGTGATTCTCAACCACTTTGTGTATCCAAATAAAGCTTATTACAAAGTGATTCATCTTGGTTTGATTGGAACGACGCAGAAGCTGTCCTATTCCCATACTGGAAAACTAGAATCACCTGATTTGAAAGTGTGATAACTAATTCATCCCAGCTCCTATGAGATTTATTCAATTTCCTCGTTATTCTCCACCACTTTATGTATCCAAATCAAGCTTCTTACAAAGTGATTCATCCTAGTTTGATTGGAACGACACAGAAGCTGACCTATTCCCAAACTGCGAAACTAGAATCACCTGATTTGAAAGTGGGATAACTTCTTCATCCCAGCTCCTATGAGATTTATTCAACTTCCTGGTGATTCTCCACCACTTTATGTATCCAAATCAAGCTTCTTACAAAGTGATTCATCCTGGTTTGATTGGAACGACGCAGAAGCTGTCCTATTCCCAAATTGGAAAACTAGAATCACATGATTTGAAAGTATGATAACTTCATCATCCCAGCTCCTATGAGATTTATTCAATTTCCTGGTTATTCTCCACCACTTTATGTATCCAAATCAAGCTTCTTACAAAGTGATTCATCCTAGTTTGATTGGAACGACACAGAAGCTGACCTATTCCCAAACTGCGAAACTAGAATCACCTGATTTGAAAGTGGGATAACTTCTTTATCCCAGCTCCTATGAGATTTATTCAACTTCCTGGTGATTCTCCACCACTTTATGTATCCAAATGAAGCTTTTTACCAAGTGATTCATCCTGGTTTGATTGAAACGACGAAGAAGCTATCGTATTCCAAAACTGCGAAACTGGAGTCGCCTAATTTGAAAGTGGGATAACTTCTTCATCCCAACTCCTATGTGATTTATTAAACTTCCTGGTGATTCTCCACCACTTTATATTTCCAAATCAAGCTGCTTACAAAGTGATTCATCCTGGTTTGATAGGAACGACGAAGAAGCTGTGATATTCATTAACTGGGAAACTAGAATCACCTGATTTGAAAGTGGGATAACTTCTTCATCCCAGCTCCTATGAGATTTATTCAACTTCCTGGTGATTCTCCACCACTTTATGTATCCAAATGAAGCTTTTTACCAAGTGATTCATCCTGGTTTGATTGAAACGACGAAGAAGCTATCGTATTCCCAAACTGCGAAACTAGAGTCACCTAATTTGAAAGTGGGATAACTTCTTCATCCCAACTCCTATGTGATTTATTCAACTTCCTGGTGATTCTCCACCACTTTATATTTCCAAATCAAGCTGCTTACAAAGTGATTCATCCTGGTTTGATAGGAACGACGAAGAAGCTGTGATTTTCATTAACTGGGAAACTGGAATCACCTGATTTGAAAGTGGGATAACTTCTTCATCCCAACTCCTATGAAATTTATTCAACTTCCTGGTGATTCTCCACCACTTTATGTATCCAAATCAAGCTTCTTACAATGTGTTTCATCCTGGTTTGATTGGAACGACGAAGAAGCTGTCCTATTCCCATACTGGAAAACTAGAATCACCTGATTTGAAAGTGGGATAACTTCTTCATCCCAGCTCCTATGAGATTTATTCAAATTCCTGGTGATTCTCAACCACTTTGTGTATCCAAATCAAGCTTATTACAAAGTGATTCATCCTGGTTTGATTGGAACGACGCAGAAGCTGTCCTATTCCCAAATTGGAAAACTGGAATCACCTGATTTGAAAGTGTGATAACTTCTTCATCCCAGCTCCTATGAGATTTATTCAATTTCCTCGTTATTCTCCACCACTTTATGTATCCAAAACAAGCTTCTTACAAAGTGATTCATCCTAGTTTGATTGGAACGACACAGAAGCTGACCTATTCCCAAACTGCGAAACTAGAATCATCTGATTTGAAAGTGGGATAACTTCTTCATCCCAGCTCCTATGAGATTTATTCAACTTCCTGGCGATTCTCCACCACTTTATGTATCCAAATCAAGCTTCTTACAAAGTGATTCATCCTGGTTTGATTGGAACGACGCAGAAGCTGTCCTATTCCCAAATTGGAAAACTGGAATCACCTGATTTGAAAGTGTGATAACTTCTTCATCCCAGCTCCTATGAGATTTATTCAATTTCCTGGTTATTCTCCACCACTTTATGTATCCAAATCAAGCTTCTTACAAAGTGATTCATCCTAGTTTGATTGGAACGACACAGAAGCTGACCTATTCCCAAACTGCGAAACTAGAATCACCTGATTTGAAAGTGGGATAACTTCTTTATCCCAGCTCCTATGAGATTTATTCAACTTCCTGGTGATTCTCCACCACTTTATGTATCCAAATGAAGCTTTTTACCAAGTGATTCATCCTGGTTTGATTGAAACGACGAAGAAGCTATCGTATTCCCAAACTGCTAAACTGGAGTCACCTAATTTGAAAGTGGGATAACTTATTCATCCCAACTCCTATGTGATTTATTCAACTTCCTGGTGATTCTCCACCACTTTATATTTCCAAATCAAGCTGCTTACAAAGTGATTCATCCTGGTTTGATAGGAACGACGAAGAAGCTGTGATATTCATTAACTGGGAAACTGGAATCACCTGATTTGAAAGTGTGATAACTTCTTCATCCCAGCTCCTATGAGATTTATTCAATTTCCTGGTGATTCTCAACCACTTTATGTATCCAAATCAAGCTTATTACAAAGTTATTCATCCTGGTTTGATTGGAACGACGAAGAAGCTGTCCTATTCCCATACTGGAAAACTAGAATCACCTGATTTGAAAGTGTGATAACTTCTTCATCCCAGCTCCTATGAGATTTATTCAATTTCCTGGTTATTCTCCACCACTTTATGTATCCAAATCAAGCTTCTTACAAAGTGATTCATCCTAGTTTGATTGGAACGACACAGAAGCTGTCCTATTCACAAACTGCGAAACTGGAATCACCTGATTTGAAAGTGGGATAACTTCTTCATCCCAGCTCCTATGAGATTTATTCAACTTCCTGGTGATTCTCCACCACTTTATGTATCCAAATCAAGCTTCTTACAAAGTGATTCATCCTGGTTTGATTGGAACGACGCAGAAGCTGTCCTATTCCCAAATTGGAAAACTGGAATCACCTGATTTGAAAGTGTGATAACTTCTTTATCCCAGCTCCTATGAGATTTATTCAATTTCCTCGTTATTCTCCACCACTTTATGTATCCAAATAAAGCTTCTTACAAAGTGATTCATCCTAGTTTGATTGGAACGACACAGAAGCTGACCTATTCCCAAACTGCGAAACTAGAATCACCTGATTTGAATGTGGGATAACTTCTTTATCCCAGCTCCTATGAGATTTATTCAACTTCCTGGTGATTCTCCACCACTTTATGTATCCAAATGAAGCTTTTTACCAAGTGATTCATCCTGGTTTGATTGAAACGACGAAGAAGCTATCGTATTCCCAAACTGCGAAACTGGAGTCACCTAATTTGAAAGTGGGATAACTTCTTCATCCCAACTCCTATGTGATTTATTCAACTTCCTGGTGATTCTCCACCACTTTATATTTCCAAATCAAGCTGCTTACAAAGTGATTCATCCTGGTTTGATAGGAACGACGAAGAAGCTGTGATATTCATTAACTGGGAAACTAGAATCACCTGATTTGAAAGTGGGATAACTTCTTCATCCCAGCTCCTATGAGATTTATTCAACTTCCTGGTGATTCTCCACCACTTTATGTATCCAAATCAAGCTTTTTACCAAGTGATTCATCCTGGTTTGATTGAAACGACGAAGAAGCTATCGTATTCCCAAACTGCGAAACTGGAGTCACCTAATTTGAAAGTGGGATAACTTCTTCATCCCAACTCCTATGTGATTTATTCAACTTCCTGGTGATTCTCCACCACTTTATATTTCCAAATAAAGCTGCTTACAAAGTGATTCATCCTGGTTTGATAGGAACGACGAAGAAGCTGTGATATTCATTAACTGGGAAACTGGAATCACCTGATTTGAAAGTGTGATAACTTCTTCATCCCAGCTCCTATGAGATTTATTCATTTTCCTGGTGATTCTCAACCACTTTATGTATCCAAATCAAGCTTATTACAAAGTGATTCATCCTGGTTTGATTGGAACGACGAAGAAGTTGTCCTATTCCCAAACTGGAAAACTAGAATCACCTGATTTGAAAGTGGGATAACTTCTTCATCCCAGCTCCTATGAGATTTATTCAACTTCCTGGTGATTCTCCACCACTTTATGTATCCAAATCAAGCTTTTTACCAAGTTATTCATCCTGGTTTGATTGAAACGACGAAGAAGCTATCGTATTCCCAAACTGCGAAACTGGAGTCACCTAATTTGAAAGTGGGATAACTTCTTCATCCCAACTCCTATGTGATTTATTCAACTTCCTGGTGATTCTCCACCACTTTATATTTCCAAATCAAGCTGCTTACAAAGTGATTCATCCTGGTTTGATAGGAACGACGAAGAAGCTATCGTATTCCCAAACTACGAAACTGGAGTCACCTAATTTGAAAGTGGGATAACTTCTTCATCCCAACTCCTATGTGATTTATTCAACTTCCTGGTGATTCTCCACCACTTTATATTTCCTAATCAAGCTGCTTACAAAGTGATTCATCCTGGTTTGATAGGAACGACCAAGAAGCTGTGATATTCATTAACTGGGAAACTAGAATCACCTGATTTGAAAGTGGGATAACTTCTTCATCCCAGCTCCTATGAGATTTATTCAACTTCCTGGTGATTCTCCACCACTTTATGTATCCAAATCAAGCTTTTTACCAAGTGATTCATCCTGGTTTGATTGAAACGACGAAGAAGCTATCGTATTCCCAAACTGCGAAACTGGAGTCACCTAATTTGAAAGTGGGCTAACTTCTTCATCCCAACTCCTATGTGATTTATTCAACTTCCTGGTGATTCTCCACCACTTTATATTTCCAAATCAAGCTGCTTTCAAAGTGATTCATCCTGGTTTGATAGGAACGACGAAGAAGCTGTGATATTCATTAACTGGGAAACTGGAATCCCCTGATTTGAAAGTGTGATAACTTCTTCATCCCAGCTCCTATGAGATTTATTCAATTTCCTGGTGATTCTCAACCACTTTATGTATCCAAATCAAGCTTATTACAAAGTGATTCATCCTGGTTTGATTGGAACGACGAAGAAGTTGTCCTATTCCCAAACTGGAAAACTAGAATCACCTGATTTGAAAGTGGGATAACTTCTTCATCCCAGCTCCTATGAGATTTATTCAACTTCCTGGTGATTCTCCACCACTTTATGTATCCATATCAAGCTTTTTACCAAGTGATTCATCCTGGTTTGATTGAAACGACGAAGAAGCTATCGTATTCCCAAACTGCGAAACTGGAGTCACCTAATTTGAAAGTGGGATAACTTCTTCATCCCAACTCCTATGTGATTTATTCAACTTCCTGGTGATTCTCCACCACTTTATATTTCCAAATCAAGCTGCTTACATAGCGATTCATCCTAGTTTGATAGGAACGACGTAAAAGCTGTGATATTCATTAACTGGGAAACTGGAATCACCTGATTTGAAAGTGTGATAACTTCTTCATCCCAGCTCCTATGAGATTTATTCAATTTCCTGGTGATTCTCAACCACTTTATGTATCCAAATCAAGCTTATTACAAAGTGATTCATCCTGGTTTGATTAGAACGACGAAGAAGCTGTCCTATTCCCATACTGGAAAACTAGAATCACCTGTTTGAAAGTGGGATAACTTCTTCATCCCAGCTCCTATGAGATTTATTCAACTTCCTGGTGATTCTCCACCACTTTATGTATCCAAATCAAGCTTCTTACAAAGTGATTCATCCTGGTTTGATTGGAACGACGCAGAAGCTGTCCTATTCCCAAATTGGAAAACTGGAATCACCTGATTTGAAAGTGTGATAACTTCTTCATCCCAGCTCCTATGTGATTTATTCAACTTCCTGGTGATTCTCCACCACTTTATATTTCCAAATCAAGCTGCTTACAAAGTGATTCATCCTGGTTTGATAGGAACGACGAAGAAGCTATCGTATTCCCAAACTACGAAACTGGAGTCACCTAATTTGAAAGTGGGATAACTTCTTCATCCCAACTCCTATGTGATTTATTCAACTTCCTGGTGATTCTCCACCACTTTATATTTCCTAATCAAGCTGCTTACAAAGTAATTCATCCTGGTTTGATAGGAACGACGAAGAAGCTGTGATATTCATTAACTGGGAAACTAGAATCACCTGATTTGAAAGTGGGATAACTTCTTCATCCCAGCTCCTATGAGATTTATTCAACTTCCTGGTGATTCTCCACCACTTTATGTATCCAAATCAAGCTTTTTACCAAGTGATTCATCCTGGTTTGATTGAAACGACGAAGAAGCTATCGTATTCCCAAACTGCGAAACTGGAGTCACCTAATTTGAAAGTGGGATAACTTCTTCATCCCAACTCCTATGTGATTTATTCAACTTCCTGGTGATTCTCCACCACTTTATATTTCCAAATCAAGCTGCTTTCAAAGTGATTCATCCTGGTTTGATAGGAACGACGAAGAAGCTGTGATATTCATTAACTGGGAAACTGGAATCCCCTGATTTGAAAGTGTGATAACTTCTTCATCCCAGCTCCTATGAGATTTATTCAATTTCCTGGTGATTCTCAACCACTTTATGTATCCAAATCAAGCTTATTACAAAGTGATTCATCCTGGTTTGATTGGAACGACGAAGAAGTTGTCCTATTCCCAAACTGGAAAACTAGAATCACCTGATTTGAAAGTGGGATAACTTCTTCATCCCAGCTCCTATGAGATTTATTCAACTTCCTGGTGATTCTCCACCACTTTATGTATCCATATCAAGCTTTTTACCAAGTGATTCATCCTGGTTTGATTGAAACGACGAAGAAGCTATCGTATTCCCAAACTGCGAAACTGGAGTCACCTAATTTGAAAGTGGGATAACTTCTTCATCCCAACTCCTATGTGATTTATTCAACTTCCTGGTGATTCTCCACCACTTTATATTTCCAAATCAAGCTGCTTACAAAGTGATTCATCCTAGTTTGATAGGAACGACGTAAAAGCTGTGATATTCATTAACTGGGAAACTGGAATCACCTGATTTGAAAGTGTGATAACTTCTTCATCCCAGCTCCTATGAGATTTATTCAATTTCCTGGTGATTCTCAACCACTTTATGTATCCAAATCAAGCTTATTACAAAGTGATTCATCCTGGTTTGATTAGAACGACGAAGAAGCTGTCCTATTCCCATACTGGAAAACTAGAATCACCTGTTTGAAACTGGGATAACTTCTTCATCCCAGCTCCTATGAGATTTATTCAACTTCCTGGTGATTCTCCACCACTTTATGTATCCAAATCAAGCTTCTTACAAAGTGATTCATCCTGGTTTGATTGGAACGACGCAGAAGCTGTCCTATTCCCAAATTGGAAAACTGGAATCACCTGATTTGAAAGTGTGATAACTTCTTCATCCCAGCTCCTATGAGATTTATTCAATTTCCTGGTTATTCTCCACCACTTTATGTATCCAAGTCAAGCTTCTTACAAAGTGATTCATCCTAGTTTGATTGGAACGACACAGAAGCTGACCTATTCCCAAACTGCGAAACTTGAATCACCTGATTTGAAAGTGGGATAACTTCTTTATCCCAGCTCCTATGAGATTTATTCAACTTCCTGGTGATTCTCCACCACTTTATGTATCCAAATGAAGCTTTTTACCAAGTGATTCATCCTGGTTTGATTGAAACGACGAAGAAGCTATCGTATTCCCAAACTGCGAAACTGGAGTCACCTAATTTGAAAGTGGGATAACTTCTTCATCCCAACTCCTATGTGATTTATTCAACTTCCTGGTGATTCTCCACCACTTTATATTTCCAAATCAAGCTGCTTACAAAGTGATTCATCCTGGTTTGATAGGAACGACGAAGAAGCTGTGATATTCATTAACTGGGAAACTAGAATCACCTGATTTGAAAGTGGGATAACTTCTTCATCCCAGCTCCAATGAGATTTATTCAACTTCCTGGTGATTCTCAACCATTTTATGTATCCAAATCAAGCTTATTACAAAGTGATTCATCCTGGTTTGATTGGAACGACGAAGAAGTTGTCCTATTCCCTTACTGGAAAACTAGAATCACCTGTTTGAAAGTGGGATAACTTCTTCATCCCAGCTCCCATGTATTCAACTTCCTGGTGATTCTAAACCACTTTATGTATCCAAATCAAGCTTATTACAAAGTGATTAATCCTGGTTTGATTGGAACGACACAGAATCTGTCCTATTCCCAAACTGCGAAACTAGAATCACCTGATTTGAAAGTGGGATAACTTCTTTATCCCAGCTCCTATGAGATTTATTCAACTTCCTGGTAATTCTCCACCACTTTATGTATCCAAATCAAGCATTTTACAAAGTGATTCATCCTGGTTTGATTGGAACGACACATAAGCTATCCTATTCCCAAACTGCGAAACTATAATCAACTGATTTGAAAATGGGATAACTTCTTCATCCCAACTCCTATGAAATTTATTCAACTTCCTGGTGATTCTACACCACTTTATGTATCCAAATCAAGCTTCTTCCAAAGTGATTCATCCTGGTTTGATAGGAACGACGTAGAAGATGTGATATTCATTAACTGGGAAACTGGAATCACCTGATTTGAAAGTGGGATAACTTCTTCATCCCAACTCCTATGAAATTTATTCAACTTCCTGGTGATTCTCCACCACTTTATGTATCCAAATCAGGCTTCTTACAATGTGTTTCATCCTGGTTTGATTGGAACGACGAAGAAGCTGTCCTATTCCCATACTGGAAAACTAGAATCACCTGATTTGAAAGTGGGATAACTTCTTCATCCCAGCTCCTATGAGATTTATTCAAATTCCTGGTGATTCTCAACCAGTTTGTGTATCCAAATCAAGCTTATTACAAAGTTATTCATCCTGGTTTGATTGGAACGACGAAGAAGCTGTCCTATTCCCATACTGGAAAACTAGAATCACCTGATTTGAAAGTGTGATAACTTCTTCATCCCAGCTCCTATGAGATTTATTCAATTTCCTGGTTATTCTCCACCACTTTATGTATCCAAATCAAGCTTCTTACAAAGTGATTCATCCTAGTTTGATTGGAACGACACAGAAGCTGTCCTATTCACAAACTGCGAAACTGGAATCACCTGATTTGAAAGTGGGATAACTTCTTCATCCCAGCTCCTATGAGATTTATTCAACTTCCTGGTGATTCTCCACCACTTTATGTATCCAAATCAAGCTTCTTACAAAGTGATTCATCCTGGTTTGATTGGAACGACGCAGAAGCTGTCCTATTCCCAAATTGGAAAACTGGAATCACCTGATTTGAAAGTGTGATAACTTCTTTATCCCAGCTCCTATGAGATTTATTCAATTTCCTCGTTATTCTCCACCACTTTATGTATCCAAATTAAGCTTCTTACAAAGTGATTCATCCTAGTTTGATTGGAACGACACAGAAGCTGACCTATTCCCAAACTGCGAAACTAGAATCACCTGATTTGAATGTGGGATAACTTCTTTATCCCAGCTCCTATGAGATTTATTCAACTTCCTGGTGATTCTCCACCACTTTATGTATCCAAATGAAGCTTTTTACCAAGTGATTCATCCTGGTTTGATTGAAACGACGAAGAAGCTATCGTATTCCCAAACTGCGAAACTGGAGTCACCTAATTTGAAAGTGGGATAACTTCTTCATCCCAACTCCTATGTGATTTATTCAACTTCCTGGTGATTCTCCACCACTTTATATTTCCAAATCAAGCTGCTTACAAAGTGATTCATCCTGGTTTGATAGGAACGACGAAGAAGCTGTGATATTCATTAACTGGGAAACTAGAATCACCTGATTTGAAAGTGGGATAACTTCTTCATCCCAGCTCCTATGAGATTTATTCAACTTCCTGGTGATTCTCCACCACTTTATGTATCCAAATCAAGCTTTTTACCAAGTGATTCATCCTGGTTTGATTGAAACGACGAAGAAGCTATCGTATTCCCAAACTGCGAAACTGGAGTCACCTAATTTGAAAGTGGGATAACTTCTTCATCCCAACTCCTATGTGATTTATTCAACTTCCTGGTGATTCTCCACCACTTTATATTTCCAAATCAAGCTGCTTACAAAGTGATTCATCCTGGTTTGATAGGAACGACGAAGAAGCTGTGATATTCATTAACCGGGAAACTGGAATCACCTTATTTGAAAGTGTGATAACTTCTTCATCCCAGCTCCTATGAGATTTATTCATTTTCCTGGTGATTCTCAACCACTTTATGTATCCAAATCAAGCTTATTACAAAGTGATTCATCCTGGTTTGATTGGAACGACGAAGAAGTTGTCCTATTCCCAAACTGGAAAACTAGAATCACCTGATTTGAAAGTGGGATCTTCTTCATCCCAGCTCCTATGAGATTTATTCAACTTCCTGGTGATTCTCCACCACTTTATGTATCCAAATCAAGCTTTTTATCAAGTGATTCATCCTGGTTTGATTGAAACGACGAAGAAGCTATCGTATTCCCAAACTGCGAAACTAGAGTCACCTAATTTGAAAGTGGGATAACTTCTTCATCCCAACTCCTATGTGATTTATTCAACTTCCTGGTGATTCTCCACCACTTTATATTTCCAAATCAAGCTGCTTACAAAGTGATTCATCCTGGTTTGATAGGAACGACGAAGAAGCTATCGTATTCCCAAACTACGAAACTGGAGTCACCTAATTTGAAAGTGGGATAACTTCTTCATCCCAACTCCTATGTGATTTATTCAACTTCCTGGTGATTCTCCACCACTTTATATTTCCTAATCAAGCTGCTTACAAAGTGATTCATCCTGGTTTGATAGGAACGACGAAGAAGCTGTGATATTCATTAACTGGGAAACTAGAATCACCTGATTTGAAAGTGGGATAACTTCTTCATCCCAGCTCCTATGAGATTTATTCAACTTCCTGGTGATTCTCCACCACTTTATGTATCCAAATCAAGCTTTTTACCAAGTGATTCATCCTGGTTTGATTGAAACGACGAAGAAGCTATCGTATTCCCAAACTGCGAAACTGGAGTCACCTAATTTGAAAGTGGGCTAACTTCTTCATCCCAACTCCTATGTGATTTATTCAACTTCCTGGTGATTCTCCACCACTTTATATTTCCAAATAAAGCTGCTTTCAAAGTGATTCATCCTGGTTTGATAGGAACGACGAAGAAGCTGTGATATTCTTTAACTGGGAAACTGGAATCCCCTGATTTGAAAGTGTGATAACTTCTTCATCCCAGCTCCTATGAGATTTATTCAATTTCCTGGTGATTCTCAACCACTTTATGTATCCAAATCAAGCTTATTACAAAGTGGTTCATCCTGGTTTGATTGGAACGACGAAGAAGTTGTCCTATTCCCAAACTGGAAAACTAGAATCACCTGATTTGAAAGTGGGATAACTTCTTCATCCCAGCTCCTATGAGATTTATTCAACTTCCTGGTGATTCTCCACCACTTTATGTTTCCATATCAAGCTTTTTACCAAGTGATTCATCCTGGTTTGATTGAAACGACGAAGAAGCTATCGTATTCCCAAACTGCGAAACTGGAGTCACCTAATTTGAAAGTGGGATAACTTCTTCATCCCAACTCCTATGTGATTTATTCAACTTCCTGGTGATTCTCCACCACTTTATATTTCCAAATCAAGCTGCTTACAAAGTGATTCATCCTAGTTTGATAGGAACGACGTAAAAGCTGTGATATTCATTAACTGGGAAACTGGAATCACCTGATTTGAAAGTGTGATAACTTCTTCATCCCAGCTCCTATGAGATTTATTCAAATTCCTGGTGATTCTCAACCAGTTTGTGTATCCAAATCAAGCTTATTACAAAGTTATTCATCCTGGTTTGATTGGAACGACGAAGAAGCTGTCCTATTCCCATACTGGAAAACTAGAATCACCTGATTTGAAAGTGTGATAACTTCTTCATCCCAGCTCCTATGAGATTTATTCAATTTCCTGGTTATTCTCCACCACTTTATGTATCCAAATCAAGCTTCTTACAAAGTGATTCATCCTAGTTTGATTGGAACGACACAGAAGCTGTCCTATTCACAAACTGCGAAACTGGAATCACCTGATTTGAAAGTGGGATAACTTCTTCATCCCAGCTCCTATGAGATTTATTCAACTTCCTGGTGATTCTCCACCACTTTATGTATCCAAATCAAGCTTCTTACAAAGTGATTCATCCTGGTTTGATTGGAACGACGCAGAAGCTGTCCTATTCCCAAATTGGAAAACTGGAATCACCTGATTTGAAAGGGTGATAACTTCTTTATCCCAGCTCCTATGAGATTTATTCAATTTCCTCGTTATTCTCCACCACTTTATGTATCCAAATTAAGCTTCTTACAAAGTGATTCATCCTAGTTTGATTGGAACGACACAGAAGCTGACCTATTCCCAAACTGCGAAACTAGAATCACCTGATTTGAATGTGGGATAACTTCTTTATCCCAGCTCCTATGAGATTTATTCAACTTCCTGGTGATTCTCCACCACTTTATGTATCCAAATGAAGCTTTTTACCAAGTGATTCATCCTGGTTTGATTGAAACGACGAAGAAGCTATCGTATTCCCAAACTGCGAAACTGGAGTCACCTAATTTGAAAGTGGGATAACTTCTTCATCCCAACTCCTATGTGATTTATTCAACTTCCTGGTGATTCTCCACCACTTTATATTTCCAAATCAAGCTGCTTACAAAGTGATTCATCCTGGTTTGATAGGAACGACGAAGAAGCTGTGATATTCATTAACTGGGAAACTAGAATCACCTGATTTGAAAGTGGGATAACTTCTTCATCCCAGCTCCTATGAGATTTATTCAACTTCCTGGTGATTCTCCACCACTTTATGTATCCAAATCAAGCTTTTTACCAAGTGATTCATCCTGGTTTGATTGAAACGACGAAGAAGCTATCGTATTCCCAAACTGCGAAACTGGAGTCACCTAATTTGAAAGTGGGCTAACTTCTTCATCCCAACTCCTATGTGATTTATTCAACTTCCTGGTGATTCTCCACCACTTTATATTTCCAAATAAAGCTGCTTTCAAAGTGATTCATCCTGGTTTGATAGGAACGACGAAGAAGCTGTGATATTCTTTAACTGGGAAACTGGAATCCCCTGATTTGAAAGTGTGATAACTTCTTCATCCCAGCTCCTATGAGATTTATTCAATTTCCTGGTGATTCTCAACCACTTTATGTATCCAAATCAAGCTTATTACAAAGTGGTTCATCCTGGTTTGATTGGAACGACGAAGAAGTTGTCCTATTCCCAAACTGGAAAACTAGAATCACCTGATTTGAAAGTGGGATAACTTCTTCATCCCAGCTCCTATGAGATTTATTCAACTTCCTGGTGATTCTCCACCACTTTATGTATCCATATCAAGCTTTTTACCAAGTGATTCATCCTGGTTTGATTGAAACGACGAAGAAGCTATCGTATTCCCAAACTGCGAAACTGGAGTCACCTAATTTGAAAGTGGGATAACTTCTTCATCCCAACTCCTATGTGATTTATTCAACTTCCTGGTGATTCTCCACCACTTTATATTTCCAAATCAAGCTGCTTACAAAGTGATTCATCCTAGTTTGATAGGAACGACGTAAAAGCTGTGATATTCATTAACTGGGAAACTGGAATCACCTGATTTGAAAGTGTGATAACTTCTTCATCCCAGCTCCTATGAGATTTATTCAATTTCCTGGTGATTCTCAACCACTTTATGTATCCAAATCAAGCTTATTACAAAGTGATTCATCCTGGTTTGATTAGAACGACGAAGAAGTTGTCCTATTCCCATACTGGAAAACTAGAATCACCTGTTTGAAAGTGGGATAACTTCTTCATCCCAGCTCCTATGAGATTTATTCAACTTCCTGGTGATTCTCCACCACTTTATGTATCCAAATCAAGCTTCTTACAAAGTGATTCATCCTGGTTTGATTGGAACGACGCAGAAGTTGTCCTATTCCCAATTTGGAAAACTGGAATCACCTGATTTGAAAGTGTGATAACTTCTTCATCCCAGCTCCTATGAGATTTATTCAATTTCCTGGTTATTCTCCACCACTTTATGTATCCAAGTAAAGCTTCTTACAAAGTGATTCATCCTAGTTTGATTGGAACGCACAGAAGCTGACCTATTCCCAAACTGCGAAACTTGAATCACCTGATTTGAAAGTGGGATAACTTCTTTATCCCAGCTCCTATGAGATTTATTCAACTTCCTGGTGATTCTCCACCACTTTATGTATCCAAATGAAGCTTTTTACCAAGTGATTCATCCTGGTTTGATTGAAACGACGAAGAAGCTATCGTATTCCCAAACTGCGAAACTGGAGTCACCTAATTTGAAAGTGGGATAACTTCTTCATCCCAACTCCTATGTGATTTATTCAACTTCCTGGTGATTCTCCACCACTTTATATTTCCAAATCAAGCTGCTTACAAAGTGATTCATCCTGGTTTGATAGGAACGACGAAGAAGCTGTGATATTCATTAACTGGGAAACTAGAATCACCTGATTTGAAAGTGGGATAACTTCTTCATCCCAGCTCCTATGAGATTTATTCAACTTCCTGGTGATTCTCAACCATTTTATGTATCCAAATCAAGCTTATTACAAAGTGATTCATCCTGGTTTGATTGGAACGACGAAGAAGCTGTCCTATTCCCTTACTGGAAAACTAGAATCACCTGTTTGAAAGTGGGATAACTTCTTCATCCCAGCTCCCATGTATTCAACTTCCTGGTGATTCTAAACCACTTTATGTATCCAAATCAAGCTTATTACAAAGTGATTCATCCTGGTTTGATTGGAACGACACAGAATCTGTCCTATTCCCAAACTGCGAAACTAGAATCACCTGATTTGAAAGTGGGATAACTTCTTTATCCCAGCTCCTATGAGATTTATTCAACTTCCTGGTAATTCTCCACCACTTTATGTATCCAAATCAAGCATTTTACAAAGTGATTCATCCTGGTTTGATTGGAACGACACATAAGCTATCCTATTCCCAAACTGCGAAACTATAATAAACTGATTTGAAAATGGGATAACTTCTTCATCCCAACTCCTATGAAATTTATTCAACTTCCTGGTGATTCTACACCACTTTATGTATCCAAATCAAGCTTCTTCCAAAGTGATTCATCCTGGTTTGATAGGAACGACGTAGAAGATGTGATATTCATTAACTGGGAAACTGGAATCACCTGATTTGAAAGTGGGATAACTTCTTCATCCCAACTCCTATGAAATTTATTCAACTTCCTGGTGATTCTCCACCACTTTATGTATCCAAATCAGGCTTCTTACAATGTGTTTCATCCTGGTTTGATTGGAACGACGAAGAAGCTGTCCTATTCCCATACTGGAAAACTAGAATCACCTGATTTGAAAGTGGGATAACTTCTTCATCCCAGCTCCTATGAGATTTATTCAAATTCCTGGTGATTCTCAACCAGTTTGTGTATCCAAATCAAGCTTCTTACAAAGTGATTCATCCTGGTTTGATTGGAACGACGCAGAAGCTGTCCTATTCCCAAATTGGAAAACTGGAATCACCTAATTTGAAAGTGTGATAACTTCTTCATCCCAGCTCCTATGAGATTTATTCAATTTCCTGGTTATTCTCCACCACTTTATGTATCCAAATCAAGCTTCTTACAAAGTGATTCATCCTAGTTTGATTGGAACGACACAGAAGCTGACCTATTCCCAAACTGCGAAACTTGAATCACCTGATTTGAAAGTGGGATAACTTCTTTATCCCAGCTCCTATGAGATTTATTCAACTTCCTGGTGATTCTCCACCACTTTATGTATCCAAATGAAGCTTTTTACCAAGTGATTCATCCTGGTTAAATTGAAACGACGAAGAAGCTATCGTATTCCCAAACTGCGAAACTGGAGTCACCTAATTTGAAAGTCGGATAACTTCTTCATCCCAACTCCTATGTGATTTATTCAACTTCCTGGTGATTCTCCACCACTTTATATTTCCAAATCAAACTGCTTACAAAGTGATTCATCCTGGTTTGATAGGAACGACGAAGAAGCTGTGATATTCATTAACGGGGAAACTAGAATCACCTGATTTGAAAGTGGGATAACTTCTTCATCCCAGCTCCTATGAGATTTATTCAACTTCCTGGTGATTCTCCACCACTTTATGTATCCAAATCAAGCTTTTTACCAAGTGATTCATCCTGGTTTGATTGGAATGACGAAGAAGTTGTCCTATTCCCAAACTGGAAAACTAGAATCACCTGATTTGAAAGTGGGATAACTTCTTCATCCCAGCTCCTATGAGATTTATTCAACTTCCTGGTGATTCTCCACCACTTTATGTATCCAACTCAAGCTTTTTATCAAGTGATTCATCCTGGTTTGATTGAAACGACGAAGAAGCTATCGTATTCCCAAACTGCGAAACTAGAGTCACCTAATTTGAAAGTGGGATAACTTCTTCATCCCAACACCTATGTGATTTATTCAACTTCCTGGTGATTCTCCACCACTTTATATTTCCAAATCAAGCTGCTTACAAAGTGATTCATCCTGGTTTGATAGGAACGACGAAGAAGCTATCGTATTCCCAAACTACGAAACTGGAGTCACCTAATTTGAAAGTGGGATAACTTCTTCATCCCAACTCCTATGTGATTTATTCAACTTCCTGGTGATTCTCCACCACTTTATATTTCCTAATCAAGCTGCTTACAAAGTGATTCATCCTGGTTTGATAGGAACGACGAAGAAGCTGTGATATTCATTAACTGGGAACTAGAATCACCTGATTTGAAAGTGGGATAACTTCTTCATCCCAGCTCCTATGAGATTTATTCAACTTCCTGGTGATTCTCCACCACTTTATGTATCCAAATCAAGCTTTTTACCAAGTGATTCATCCTGGTTTGATTGAAACGACGAAGAAGCTATCGTATTCCCAAACTGCGAAACTGGAGTCACCTAATTTGAAAGTGGGCTAACTTCTTCATCCCAACTCCTATGTGATTTATTCAACTTCCTGGTGATTCTCCACCACTTTATATTTCCAAATAAAGCTGCTTTCAAAGTGATTCATCCTGGTTTGATAGGAACGATGAAGAAGCTGTGATATTCTTTAACTGGGAAACTGGAATCCCCTGATTTGAAAGTGTGATAACTTCTTCATCCCAGCTCCTATGAGATTTATTCAATTTCCTGGTGATTCTCAACCACTTTATGTATCCAAATCAAGCTTATTACAAAGTGGTTCATCCTGGTTTGATTGGAACGACGAAGAAGTTGTCCTATTCCCAAACTGGAAAACTAGAATCACCTGATTTGAAAGTGGGATAACTTCTTCATCCCAGCTCCTATGAGATTTATTCAACTTCCTGGTGATTCTCCACCACTTTATGTATCCATATCAAGCTTTTTACCAAGTGATTCATCCTGGTTTGATTGAAACGACGAAGAAGCTATCGTATTCCCAAACTGCGAAACTGGAGTCACCTAATTTGAAAGTGGGATAACTTCTTCATCCCAACTCCTATGTGATTTATTCAACTTCCTGGTGATTCTCCACCACTTTATATTTCCAAATCAAGCTGCTTACAAAGTGATTCATCCTAGTTTGATAGGAACGACGTAAAAGCTGTGATATTCATTAACTGGGAAACTGGAATCACCTGATTTGAAAGTGTGATAACTTCTTCATCCCAGCTCCTATGAGATTTATTCAATTTCCTGGTGATTCTCAACCACTTTATGTATCCAAATCAAGCTTATTACAAAGTGATTCATCCTGGTTTGATTAGAACGACGAAGAAGTTGTCCTATTCCCATACTGGAAAACTAGAATCACCTGTTTGAAAGTGGGATAACTTCTTCATCCCAGCTCCTATGAGATTTATTCAACTTCCTGGTGATTCTCCACCACTTTATGTATCCAAATCAAGCTTCTTACAAAGTGATTCATCCTGGTTTGATTGGAACGACGCAGAAGTTGTCCTATTCCCAAATTGGAAAACTGGAATCACCTGATTTGAAAGTGTGATAACTTCTTCATCCCAGCTCCTATGAGATTTATTCAATTTCCTGGTTATTCTCCACCACTTTATGTATCCAAGTAAAGCTTCTTACAAAGTGATTCATCCTAGTTTGATTGGAACGCACAGAAGCTGACCTATTCCCAAACTGCGAAACTTGAATCACCTGATTTGAAAGTGGGATAACTTCTTTATCCCAGCTCCTATGAGATTTATTCAACTTCCTGGTGATTCTCCACCACTTTATGTATCCAAATGAAGCTTTTTACCAAGTGATTCATCCTGGTTTGATTGAAACGACGAAGAAGCTATCGTATTCCCAAACTGCGAAACTGGAGTCACCTAATTTGAAAGTGGGATAACTTCTTCATCCCAACTCCTATGTGATTTATTCAACTTCCTGGTGATTCTCCACCACTTTATATTTCCAAATCAAGCTGCTTACAAAGTGATTCATCCTGGTTTGATAGGAACGACGAAGAAGCTGTGATATTCATTAACTGGGAAACTAGAATCACCTGATTTGAAAGTGGGATAACTTCTTCATCCCAGCTCCTATGAGATTTATTCAACTTCCTGGTGATTCTCAACCATTTTATGTATCCAAATCAAGCTTATTACAAAGTGATTCATCCTGGTTTGATTGGAACGACGAAGAAGCTGTCCTATTCCCTTACTGGAAAACTAGAATCACCTGTTTGAAAGTGGGATAACTTCTTCATCCCAGCTCCCATGTATTCAACTTCCTGGTGATTCTAAACCACTTTATGTATCCAAATCAAGCTTATTACAAAGTGATTCATCCTGGTTTGATTGGAACGACACAGAATCTGTCCTATTCCCAAACTGCGAAACTAGAATCACCTGATTTGAAAGTGGGATAACTTCTTTATCCCAGCTCCTATGAGATTTATTCAACTTCCTGGTAATTCTCCACCACTTTATGTATCCAAATCAAGCATTTTACAAAGTGATTCATCCTGGTTTGATTGGAACGACACATAAGCTATCCTATTCCCAAACTGCGAAACTATAATCAACTGATTTGAAAATGGGATAACTTCTTCATCCCAACTCCTATGAAATTTATTCAACTTCCTGGTGATTCTACACCACTTTATGTATCCAAATCAAGCTTCTTCCAAAGTGATTCATCCTGGTTTGATAGGAACGACGTAGAAGATGTGATATTCATTAACTGGGAAACTGGAATCACCTGATTTGAAAGTGGGATAACTTCTTCATCCCAACTCCTATGAAATTTATTCAACTTCCTGGTGATTCTCCACCACTTTATGTATCCAAATCAGGCTTCTTACAATGTGTTTCATCCTGGTTTGATTGGAACGACGAAGAAGCTGTCCTATTCCCATACTGGAAAACTAGAATCACCTGATTTGAAAGTGGGATAACTTCTTCATCCCAGCTCCTATGAGATTTATTCAAATTCCTGGTGATTCTCAACCAGTTTGTGTATCCAAATCAAGCTTCTTACAAAGTGATTCATCCTGGTTTGATTGGAACGACGCAGAAGCTGTCCTATTCCCAAATTGGAAAACTGGAATCACCTAATTTGAAAGTGTGATAACTTCTTCATCCCAGCTCCTATGAGATTTATTCAATTTCCTGGTTATTCTCCACCACTTTATGTATCCAAATCAAGCTTCTTACAAAGTGATTCATCCTAGTTTGATTGGAACGACACAGAAGCTGACCTATTCCCAAACTGCGAAACTTGAATCACCTGATTTGAAAGTGGGATAACTTCTTTATCCCAGCTCCTATGAGATTTATTCAACTTCCTGGTGATTCTCCACCACTTTATGTATCCAAATGAAGCTTTTTACCAAGTGATTCATCCTGGTTAAATTGAAACGACGAAGAAGCTATCGTATTCCCAAACTGCGAAACTGGAGTCACCTAATTTGAAAGTCGGATAACTTCTTCATCCCAACTCCTATGTGATTTATTCAACTTCCTGGTGATTCTCCACCACTTTATATTTCCAAATCAAACTGCTTACAAAGTGATTCATCCTGGTTTGATAGGAACGACGAAGAAGCTGTGATATTCATTAACGGGGAAACTAGAATCACCTGATTTGAAAGTGGGATAACTTCTTCATCCCAGGTCCTATGAGATTTATTCAACTTCCTGGTGATTCTCCACCACTTTATGTATCCAAATCAAGCTTTTTACCAAGTGATTCATCCTGGTTTGATTGGAATGACGAAGAAGTTGTCCTATTCCCAAACTGGAAAACTAGAATCACCTGATTTGAAAGTGGGATAACTTCTTCATCCCAGCTCCTATGAGATTTATTCAACTTCCTGGTGATTCTCCACCACTTTATGTATCCAACTCAAGCTTTTTATCAAGTGATTCATCCTGGTTTGATTGAAACGACGAAGAAGCTATCGTATTCCCAAACTGCGAAACTAGAGTCACCTAATTTGAAAGTGGGATAACTTCTTCATCCCAACTCCTATGTGATTTATTCAACTTCCTGGTGATTCTACACCACTTTATATTTCCAAATCAAGCTGCTTACAAAGTGATTCATCCTGGTTTGATAGGAACGACGAAGAAGCTATCGTATTCCCAAACTACGAAACTGGAGTCACCTAATTTGAAAGTGGGATAACTTCTTCATCCCAACTCCTATGTGATTTATTCAACTTCCTGGTGATTCTCCACCACTTTATATTTCCTAATCAAGCTGCTTACAAAGTGATTCATCCTGGTTTGATAGGAACGACGAAGAAGCTGTGATATTCATTAACTGGGAAACTAGAATCACCTGATTTGAAAGTGGGATAACTTCTTCATCCCAGCTCCTATGAGATTTATTCAACTTCCTGGTGATTCTCCACCACTTTATGTATCCAAATCAAGCTTTTTACCAAGTGATTCATCCTGGTTTGATTGAAACGACGAAGAAGCTATCGTATTCCCAAACTGCGAAACTGGAGTCACCTAATTTGAAAGTGGGCTAACTTCTTCATCCCAACTCCTATGTGATTTATTCAACTTCCTGGTGATTCTCCACCACTTTATATTTCCAAATAAAGCTGCTTTCAAAGTGATTCATCCTGGTTTGATAGGAACGACGAAGAAGCTGTGATATTCTTTAACTGGGAAACTGGAATCCCCTGATTTGAAAGTGTGATAACTTCTTCATCCCAGCTCCTATGAGATTTATTCAATTTCCTGGTGATTCTCAACCACTTTATGTATCCAAATCAAGCTTATTACAAAGTGGTTCATCCTGGTTTGATTGGAACGACGAAGAAGTTGTCCTATTCCCAAACTGGAAAACTAGAATCACCTGATTTGAAAGTGGGATAACTTCTTCATCCCAGCTCCTATGAGATTTATTCAACTTCCTGGTGATTCTCCACCACTTTATGTATCCATATCAAGTTTTTTACCAAGTGATTCATCCTGGTTTGATTGAAACGACGAAGAAGCTATCGTATTCCCAAACTGCGAAACTGGAGTCACCTAATTTGAAAGTGGGATAACTTCTTCATCCCAACTCCTATGTGATTTATTCAACTTCCTGGTGATTCTCCACCACTTTATATTTCCAAATCAAGCTGCTTACAAAGTGATTCATCCTAGTTTGATAGGAACGACGTAAAAGCTGTGATATTCATTAACTGGGAAACTGGAATCACCTGATTTGAAAGTGTGATAACTTCTTCATCCCAGCTCCTATGAGATTTATTCAATTTCCTGGTGATTCTCAACCACTTTATGTATCCAAATCAAGCTTATTACAAAGTGATTCATCCTGGTTTGATTAGAACGACGAAGAAGTTGTCCTATTCCCATACTGGAAAACTAGAATCACCTGTTTGAAAGTGGGATAACTTCTTCATCCCAGCTCCTATGAGATTTATTCAACTTCCTGGTGATTCTCCACCACTTTATGTATCCAAATCAAGCTTCTTACAAAGTGATTCATCCTGGTTTGATTGGAACGACGCAGAAGTTGTCCTATTCCCAAATTGGAAAACTGGAATCACCTGATTTGAAAGTGTGATAACTTCTTCATCCCAGCTCCTATGAGATTTATTCAATTTCCTGGTTATTCTCCACCACTTTATGTATCCAAGTAAAGCTTCTTACAAAGTGATTCATCCTAGTTTGATTGGAACGCACAGAAGCTGACCTATTCCCAAACTGCGAAACTTGAATCACCTGATTTGAAAGTGGGATAACTTCTTTATCCCAGCTCCTATGAGATTTATTCAACTTCCTGGTGATTCTCCACCACTTTATGTATCCAAATGAAGCTTTTTACCAAGTGATTCATCCTGGTTTGATTGAAACGACGAAGAAGCTATCGTATTCCCAAACTGCGAAACTGGAGTCACCTAATTTGAAAGTGGGATAACTTCTTCATCCCAACTCCTATGTGATTTATTCAACTTCCTGGTGATTCTCCACCACTTTATATTTCCAAATCAAGCTGCTTACAAAGTGATTCATCCTGGTTTGATAGGAACGACGAAGAAGCTGTGATATTCATTAACTGGGAAACTAGAATCACCTGATTTGAAAGTGGGATAACTTCTTCATCCCAGCTCCTATGAGATTTATTCAACTTCCTGGTGATTCTCAACCATTTTATGTATCCAAATCAAGCTTATTACAAAGTGATTCATCCTGGTTTGATTGGAACGACGAAGAAGCTGTCCTATTCCCTTACTGGAAAACTAGAATCACCTGTTTGAAAGTGGGATAACTTCTTCATCCCAGCTCCCATGTATTCAACTTCCTGGTGATTCTAAACCACTTTATGTATCCAAATCAAGCTTATTACAAAGTGATTCATCCTGGTTTGATTGGAACGACACAGAATCTGTCCTATTCCCAAACTGCAAAACTAGAATCACCTGATTTGAAAGTGGGATAACTTCTTTATCCCAGCTCCTATGAGATTTATTCAACTTCCTGGTAATTCTCCACCACTTTATGTATCCAAATCAAGCATTTTACAAAGTGATTCATCCTGGTTTGATTGGAACGACACATAAGCTATCCTATTCCCAAACTGAGAAACTATAATCAACTGATTTGAAAATGGGATAACTTCTTCATCCCAACTCCTATGAAATTTATTCAACTTCCTGGTGATTCTACACCACTTTATGTATCCAAATCAAGCTTCTTCCAAAGTGATTCATCCTGGTTTGATAGGAACGACGTAGAAGATGTGATATTCATTAACTGGGAAACTGGAATCACCTGATTTGAAAGTGGGATAACTTCTTCATCCCAACTCCTATGAAATTTATTCAACTTCCTGGTGATTCTCCACCACTTTATGTATCCAAATCAGGCTTCTTACAATGTGTTTCATCCTGGTTTGATTGGAACGACGAAGAAGCTGTCCTATTCCCATACTGGAAAACTAGAATCACCTGATTTGAAAGTGGGATAACTTCTTCATCCCAGCTCCTATGAGATTTATTCAAATTCCTGGTGATTCTCAACCAGTTTGTGTATCCAAATCAAGCTTCTTACAAAGTGATTCATCCTGGTTTGATTGGAACGACGCAGAAGCTGTCCTATTCCCAAATTGGAAAACTGGAATCACCTAATTTGAAAGTGTGATAACTTCTTCATCCCAGCTCCTATGAGATTTATTCAATTTCCTGGTTATTCTCCACCACTTTATGTATCCAAATCAAGCTTCTTACAAAGTGATTCATCCTAGTTTGATTGGAACGACACAGAAGCTGACCTATTCCCAAACTGCGAAACTTGAATCACCTGATTTGAAAGTGGGATAACTTCTTTATCCCAGCTCCTATGAGATTTATTCAACTTCCTGGTGATTCTCCACCACTTTATGTATCCAAATGAAGCTTTTTACCAAGTGATTCATCCTGGTTTGATTGAAACGACGAAGAAGCTATCGTATTCCCAAACTGCGAAACTGGAGTCACCTAATTTGAAAGTGGGATAACTTCTTCATCCCAACTCCTATGTGATTTATTCAACTTCCTGGTGATTCTCCACCACTTTATATTTCCAAATCAAGCTGCTTACAAAGTGATTCATCCTGGTTTGATAGGAACGACGAAGAAGCTGTGATATTCATTAACTGGGAAACTAGAATCACCTGATTTGAAAGTGGGATAACTTCTTCATCCCAGCTCCTATGAGATTTATTCAACTTCCTGGTGATTCTTAACCATTTTATGTATCCAAATCAAGCTTATTACAAAGTGATTCATCCTGGTTTGATTGGAACGACGAAGAAGCTGTCCTATTCCCTTACTGGAAAACTAGAATCACCTGTTTGAAAGTGGGATAACTTCTTCATCCCAGCTCCCATGTATTCAACTTCCTGGTGATTCTAAACCACTTTATGTATCCAAATCAAGCTTATTACAAAGTGATTCATCCTGGTTTGATTGGAACGACACAGAATCTGTCCTATTCCCAAACTGCGAAACTAGAATCACCTGATTTGAAAGTGGGATAACTTCTTTATCCCAGCTCCTATGAGATTTATTCAACTTCCTGGTAATTCTCCACCACTTTATGTATCCAAATCAAGCATTTTACAAAGTGATTCATCCTGGTTTGATTGGAACGACACATAAGCTATCCTATTCCCAAACTGCGAAACTATAATCAACTGATTTGAAAATGGGATAACTTCTTCATCCCAACTCCTATGAAATTTATTCAACTTCCTGGTGATTCTACACCACTTTATGTATCCAAATCAAGCTTCTTCCAAAGTGATTCATCCTGGTTTGATAGGAACGACGTAGAAGATGTGATATTCATTAACTGGGAAACTGGAATCACCTGATTTGAAAGTGGGATAACTTCTTCATCCCAACTCCTATGAAATTTATTCAACTTCCTGGTGATTCTCCACCACTTTATGTATCCAAATCAGGCTTCTTACAATGTGTTTCATCCTGGTTTGATTGGAACGACGAAGAAGCTGTCCTATTCCCATACTGGAAAACTAGAATCACCTGATTTGAAAGTGGGATAACTTCTTCATCCCAGCTCCTATGAGATTTATTCAAATTCCTGGTGATTCTCAACCAGTTTGTGTATCCAAATCAAGCTTATTACAAAGTGATTCATCCTGGTTTGATTGGAACGACGCAGAAGCTGTCCTATTCCCAAATTGGAAAACTGGAATCACCTAATTTGAAAGTGTGATAACTTCTTCATCCCAGCTCCTATGAGATTTATTCAATTTCCTGGTTATTCTCCACCACTTTATGTATCCAAATCAAGCTTCTTACAAAGTGATTCATCCTAGTTTGATTGGAACGACACAGAAGCTGACCTATTCCCAAACTGCGAAACTAGAATCACCTGATTTGAAAGTGGGATAACTTCTTTATCCCAGCTCCTATGAGATTTATTCAACTTCCTGGTGATTCTCCACCACTTTATGTATCCAAATGAAGCTTTTTACCAAGTGATTCATCCTGGTTTGATTGAAATGACGAAGAAGCTATCGTATTCCCAAACTGCGAAACTGGAGTCACCTAATTTGAAAGTGGGATAACTTCTTCATCCCAACTCCTATGTGATTTATTCAACTTCCTGGTGATTCTCCACCACTTTATATTTCCAAATCAAGCTGCTTACAAAGTGATTCATCCTGGTTTGATAGGAACGACGAAGAAGCTGTGATATTCATTAACTGGGAAACTAGAATCACCTGATTTGAAAGTGGGATAACTTCTTCATCCCAGCTCCTATGAGATTTATTCAACTTCCTGGTGATTCTCAACCATTTTATGTATCCAAATCAAGCTTATTACAAAGTGATTCATCCTGGTTTGATTGGAACGACAAAGAAGCTGTCCTATTCCCTTACTGGAAAACTAGAATCACCTGTTTGAAAGTGGGATAACTTCTTCATCCCAGCTCCCATGTATTCAACTTCCTGGTGATTCTAAACCACTTTATGTATCCAAATCAAGCTTATTACAAAGTGATTCATCCTGGTTTGATTGGAACGACACAGAATCTGTCCTATTCCCAAACTGCGAAACTAGAATCACCTGATTTGAAAGTGGGATAACTTCTTTATCCCAGCTCCTATGAGATTTATTCAACTTCCTGGTAATTCTCCACCACTTTATGTATCCAAATCAAGCATTTTACAAAGTGATTCATCCTGGTTTGATTGGAACGACACATAAGCTATCCTATTCCCAAACTGCGAAACTATAATCAACTGATTTGAAAATGGGATAACTTCTTCATCCCAACTCCTATGAGATTTATTCAACTTCCTGGTGATTCTACACCACTTTATGTATCCAAATCAAGCTTCTTCCAAAGTGATTCATCCTGGTTTGATAGGAACGACGTAGAAGATGTGATATTCATTAACTGGGAAACTGGAATCACCTGATTTGAAAGTGGGATAACTTCTTCATCCCAACTCCTATGAAATTTATTCAACTTCCTGGTGATTCTCCACCACTTTATGTATCCAAATCAGGCTTCTTACAATGTGTTTCATCCTGGTTTGATTGGAACGACGAAGAAGCTGTCCTATTCCCATACTGGAAAACTAGAATCACCTGATTTGAAAGTGGGATAACTTCTTCATCCCAGCTCCTATGAGATTTATTCAAATTCCTGGTGATTCTCAACCAGTTTGTGTATCCAAATCAAGCTTATTACAAAGTGATTCATCCTGGTTTGATTGGAACGACGCAGAAGCTGTCCTATTCCCAAATTGGAAAACTGGAATCACCTGATTTGAAAGTGTGATAACTTCTTCATCCCAGCTCCTATGAGATTTATTCAATTTCCTGGTTATTCTCCACCACTTTATGTATCCAAATCAAGCTTCTTACAAAGTGATTCATCCTAGTTTGATTGGAACGACACAGAAGCTGACCTATTCCCAAACTGTGAAACTAGAATCACCTGATTTGAAAGTGGGATAACTTCTTTATCCCAGCTCCTATGAGATTTATTCAACTTCCTGGTGATTCTCCACCACTTTATGTATCCAAATGAAGCTTTTTACCAAGTGATTCATCCTGGTTTGATTGAAATGACGAAGAAGCTATCTTATTCCCAAACTGCGAAACTGGAGTCACCTAATTTGAAAGTGGGATAACTTCTTCATCCCAACTCCTATGTGATTTATTCAACTTCCTGGTGATTCTCCACCACTTTATATTTCCAAATCAAGCTGCTTACAAAGTGATTCATCCTGGTTTGATAGGAACGACGAAGAAGCTGTGATATTCATTAACTGGGAAACTAGAATCACCTGATTTGAAAGTGGGATAACTTCTTCATCCCAGCTCCTATGAGATTTATTCAACTTCCTGGTGATTCTCCACCACTTTATGTATCCAAATCAAGATTTTTACCAAGTGATTCATCCTGGTTTGATTGAAACGACGAAGAAGCTATCGTATTCCCAAACTGCGAAACTGGAGTCACCTAATTTGAAAGTGGGATAACTTCTTCATCCCAACTCCTATGTGATTTAATCAACTTCCTGGTGATTCTCCACCACTTTATATTTCCAAATCAAGCTGCTTACAAAGTGATTCATCCTCCTGGTTTGATAGGAACGACGAAGAAGCTGTGATATTCATTAACTGGGAAACTGGAATCACCTGATTTGAAAGTGTGATAACTTCTTCATCCCAGCTCCTATGAGATTTATTCAATTTCCTGGTGATTCTCAACCACTTTATGTATCCAAATCAAGCTTATTACAAAGTGATTCATCCTGGTTTGATTGGAACGACGAAGAAGTTGTCCTATTCCCAAACTGGAAAACTAGAATCACCTGATTTGAAAGTGGGATAACTTCTTCATCCCAGCTCCTATGAGATTTATTCAACTTCCTGGTGATTCTCCACCACTTTATGTATCCAAATCAAGCTTTTTTACCAAGTGATTCATCCTGGTTTGATTGAAACGACGAAGAAGCTATCGTATTCCCAAACTGCAAAACTGGAGTCACCTAATTTGAAAGTGGGATAACTTCTTCATCCCAACTCCTATGTGATTTATTCAACTTCCTGGTGATTCTCCACCACTTTATATTTCCAAATCAAGCTGCTTACAAAGTGATTCATCCTGGTTTGATAGGAACGACGAAGAAGCTATCGTATTCCCAAACTGCGAAACTGGAGTCACCTAATTTGCAAGTGGGATAACTTCTTCATCCCAACTCCTATGTGATTTATTCAACTTCCTGGTGATTCTCCACCACTTTATATTTCCAAATCAAGCTGCTTACAAAGTGATTCATCCTGGTTTGATAGAAACGACGAAGAAGCTGTGATATTCATTAACTGGGAAACTAGAATCACCTGATTTGAAAGTGGGATAACTTCTTCATCCCAGCTCCTATGAGATTTATTCAACTTCCTGGTGATTCTCCACCACTTTATGTATCCAAATGAAGCTTTTTACCAAGTGATTCATCCTGATTTGATTGAAACGACGAAGAAGCTATCGTATTCCCAAACTGCGAAACTGGAGTCACCTAATTTGAAAGTGGGATAACTTCTTCATCCCAACTCCTATGTGATTTATTCAACTTCCTGGTGATTCTCCACCACTTTATATTTCCAAATCAAGCTGCTTACAAAGTGATTCATCCTGGTTTGATAGGAACGACGAAGAAGCTGTGATATTCATTAACTGGGAAACTAGAATCACCTGATTTGAAAGTGGGATAACTTCTTCATCCCAGCTCCTATGAGATTTATTCAAATTCCTGGTGATTCTCCACCACTTTATGTATCCAAATCAAGATTTTTACCAAGTGATTCATCCTGGTTTGATTGAAACGACGAAGAAGCTATCGTATTCCCAAACTGCGAAACTGGAGTCACCTATTTTGAAAGTGGGATAACTTCTTCATCCCAACTCCTATGTGATTTAATCAACTTCCTGGTGATTCTCCACCACTTTATATTTCCAAATCAAGCTGCTTACAAAGTGATTCATCCTGGTTTGATAGGAACGACGAAGAAGCTGTGATATTCATTAACTGGGAAACTGGAATCACCTGATTTGAAAGTGTGATAACTTCTTCATCCCAGCTCCTATGAGATTTATTCAATTTCCTGGTGATTCTCAACCACTTTATGTATCCAAATCAAGCTTATTACAAAGTGATTCATCCTGGTTTGATTGGAACGACGAAGAAGTTGTCCTATTCCCAAACTGGAAAACTAGAATCACCTGATTTGAAAGTGGGATAACTTCTTCATCCCAGCTCCTATGAGATTTATTCAACTTCCTGGTGATTCTCCACCACTTTATGTATCCAAATCAAGCTTTTTACCAAGTGATTCATCCTGGTTTGATTGAAACGACGAAGAAGCTATCGTATTCCCAAACTGCAAAACTGGAGTCACCTAATTTGAAAGTGGGATAACTTCTTCATCCCAACTCCTATGTGATTTATTCAACTTCCTGGTGATTCTCCACCACTTTATATTTCCAAATCAAGCTGCTTACAAAGTGATTCATCCTGGTTTGATAGGAACGACGAAGAAGCTATCGTATTCCCAAACTGCGAAACTGGAGTCACCTAATTTGCAAGTGGGATAACTTCTTCATCCCAACTCCTATGTGATTTATTCAACTTCCTGGTGATTCTCCACCACTTTATATTTCCAAATCAAGCTGCTTACAAAGTGATTCATCCTGGTTTGATAGAAACGACGAAGAAGCTGTGATATTCATTAACTGGGAAACTAGAATCACCTGATTTGAAAGTGGGATAACTTCTTCATCCCAGCTCCTATGAGATTTATTCAACTTCCTGGTGATTCTCCACCACTTTATGTATCCAAATGAAGCTTTTTACCAAGTGATTCATCCTGATTTGATTGAAACGACGAAGAAGCTATCGTATTCCCAAACTGCGAAACTGGAGTCACCTAATTTGAAAGTGGGATAACTTCTTCATCCCAACTCCTATGTGATTTATTCAACTTCCTGGTGATTCTCCACCACTTTATATTTCCAAATCAAGCTGCTTACAAAGTGATTCATCCTGGTTTGATAGGAACGACGAAGAAGCTGTGATATTCATTAACTGGGAAACTAGAATCACCTGATTTGAAAGTGGGATAACTTCTTCATCCCAGCTCCTATGAGATTTATTCAAATTCCTGGTGATTCTCCACCACTTTATGTATCCAAATCAAGATTTTTACCAAGTGATTCATCCTGGTTTGATTGAAACGACGAAGAAGCTATCGTATTCCCAAACTGCGAAACTGGAGTCACCTAATTTGAAAGTGGGATAACTTCTTCATCCCAACTCCTATGTGATTTAATCAACTTCCTGGTGATTCTCCACCACTTTATATTTCCAAATCAAGCTGCTTACAAAGTGATTCATCCTGGTTTGATAGGAACGACGAAGAAGCTGTGATATTCATTAACTGGGAAACTGGAATCACCTGATTTGAAAGTGTGATAACTTCTTCATCCCAGCTCCTATGAGATTTATTCAATTTCCTGGTGATTCTCAACCACTTTATGTATCCAAATCAAGCTTATTACAAAGTGATTCATCCTGGTTTGATTGGAACGACGAAGAAGTTGTCCTATTCCCAAACTGGAAAACTAGAATCACCTGATTTGAAAGTGGGATAACTTCTTCATCCCAGCTCCTATGAGATTTATTCAACTTCCTGGTGATTCTCCACCACTTTATGTATCCAAATCAAGCTTTTTACCAAGTGATTCATCCTGGTTTGATTGAAACGACGAAGAAGCTATCGTATTCCCAAACTGCAAAACTGGAGTCACCTAATTTGAAAGTGGGATAACTTCTTCATCCCAACTCCTATGTGATTTATTCAACTTCCTGGTGATTCTCCACCACTTTATATTTCCAAATCAAGCTGCTTACAAAGTGATTCATCCTGGTTTGATAGGAACGACGAAGAAGCTATCGTATTCCCAAACTGCGAAACTGGAGTCACCTAATTTGAAAGTGGGATAACTTCTTCATCCCAACTCCTATGTGATTTATTCAACTTCCTGGTGATTCTCCACCACTTTATATTTCCAAATCAAGCTGCTTACAAAGTGATTCTTCCTGGTTTGATAGAAACGATGAAGAAGCTGTGATATTCATTAACTGGGAAACTAGAATCACCCGATTTGAAAGTGGGATAACTTCTTCATCCCAGCTCCTATGAGATTTATTCAACTTCCTGGTGATTCTCCACCACTTTATGTATCCAAATGAAGCTTTTTACCAAGTGATTCATCCTGGTTTGATTGAAACGACGAAGAAGCTATCGTATTCCCAAACTGCGAAACTGGAGTCACCTAATTTGAAAGTGGGATAACTTCTTCATCCCAACTCCTATGTGATTTATTCAACTTCCTGGTGATTCTCCACCACTTTATATTTCCAAATCAAGCTGCTTACAAAGTGATTCATCCTGGTTTGATAGGAACGACGAAGAAGCTGTGATATTCATTAACTGGGAAACTAGAATCACCTGATTTGAAAGTGGGATAACTTCTTCATCCCAGCTCCTATGAGATTTATTCAACTTCCTGGTGATTCTCCACCACTTTATGTATCCAAATCAAGCTTTTTACCAAGTGATTCATCCTGGTTTGATTGAAACGACGAAGAAGCTATCGTATTCCCAAACTGCGAAACTGGAGTCACCTAATTTGAAAGTGGGATAACTTCTTCATCCCAACTCCTATGTGATTTATTCAACTTCCTGGTGATTCTCCACCACTTTATATTTCCAAATCAAGCTGCTTACAAAGTGATTCATCCTGGTTTGATAGGAACGACGAAGAAGCTATCGTATTCCCAAACTACGAAACTGGAGTCACCTAATTTGAAAGTGGGATAACTTCTTCATCCCAACTCCTATGTGATTTATTCAACTTCCTGGTGATTCTCCACCACTTTATATTTCCTAATCAAGCTGCTTACAAAGTGATTCATCCTGGTTTGATAGGAACGACGAAGAAGCTGTGATATTCATTAACTGGGAAACTAGAATCACCTGATTTGAAAGTGGGATAACTTCTTCATCCCAGCTCCTATGAGATTTATTCAACTTCCTGGTGATTCTCCACCACTTTATGTATCCAAATCAAGCTTTTTACCAAGTGATTCATCCTGGTTTGATTGAAACGACGAAGAAGCTATCGTATTCCCAAACTGCGAAACTGGAGTCACCTAATTTGAAAGTGGGCTAACTTCTTCATCCCAACTCCTATGTGATTTATTCAACTTCCTGGTGATTCTCCACCACTTTATATTTCCAAATCAAGCTGCTTTCAAAGTGATTCATCCTGGTTTGATAGGAACGACGAAGAAGCTGTGATATTCATTAACTGGGAAACTGGAATCCCCTGATTTGAAAGTGTGATAACTTCTTCATCCCAGCTCCTATGAGATTTATTCAATTTCCTGGTGATTCTCAAACACTTTATGTATCCAAATCAAGCTTATTACAAAGTGATTCATCCTGGTTTGATTGGAACGACGAAGAAGTTGTCCTATTCCCAAACTGGAAAACTAGAATCACCTGATTTGAAAGTGGGATAACTTCTTCATCCCAGCTCCTATGAGATTTATTCAACTTCCTGGTGATTCTCCACCACTTTATGTATCCATATCAAGCTTTTTACCAAGTGATTCATCCTGGTTTGATTGAAACGACGAAGAAGCTATCGTATTCCCAAACTGCGAAACTGGAGTCACCTAATTTGAAAGTGGGATAACTTCTTCATCCCAACTCCTATGTGATTTATTCAACTTCCTGGTGATTCTCCACCACTTTATATTTCCAAATCAAGCTGCTTACAAAGTGATTCATCCTAGTTTGATAGGAACGACGTAAAAGCTGTGATATTCATTAACTGGGAAACTGGAATCACCTGATTTGAAAGTGTGATAACTTCTTCATCCCAGCTCCTATGAGATTTATTCAATTTCCTGGTGATTCTCAACCACTTTATGTATCCAAATCAAGCTTATTACAAAGTGATTCATCCTGGTTTGATTAGAACGACGAAGAAGCTGTCCTATTCCCATACTGGAAAACTAGAATCACCTGTTTGAAAGTGGGATAACTTCTTCATCCCAGCTCCTATGAGATTTATTCAACTTCCTGGTGATTCTCCACCACTTTATGTATCCAAATCAAGCTTCTTACAAAGTGATTCATCCTGGTTTGATTGGAACGACGCAGAAGCTGTCCTATTCCCAAATTGGAAAACTGGAATCACCTGATTTGAAAGTGTGATAACTTCTTCATCCCAGCTCCTATGAGATTTATTCAATTTCCTGGTTATTCTCCACCACTTTATGTATCCAAGTCAAGCTTCTTACAAAGTGATTCATCCTAGTTTGATTGGAACGACACAGAAGCTGACCTATTCCCAAACTGCGAAACTTGAATCACCTGATTTGAAAGTGGGATAACTTCTTTATCCCAGCTCCTATGAGATTTATTCAACTTCCTGGTGATTCTCCACCACTTTATGTATCCAAATGAAGCTTTTTACCAAGTGATTCATCCTGGTTTGATTGAAACGACGAAGAAGCTATCGTATTCCCAAACTGCGAAACTGGAGTCACCTAATTTGAAAGTGGGATAACTTCTTCATCCCAACTCCTATGTGATTTATTCAACTTCCTGGTGATTCTCCACCACTTTATATTTCCAAATCAAGCTGCTTACAAAGTGATTCATCCTGGTTTGATAGGAACGACGAAGAAGCTGTGATATTCATTAACTGGGAAACTAGAATCACCTGATTTGAAAGTGGGATAACTTCTTCATCCCAGCTCCTATGAGATTTATTCAACTTCCTGGTGATTCTCAACCATTTTATGTATCCAAATCAAGCTTATTACAAAGTGATTCATCCTGGTTTGATTGGAACGACGAAGAAGCTGTCCTATTCCCTTACTGGAAAACTAGAATCACCTGTTTGAAAGTGGGATAACTTCTTCATCCCAGCTCCCATGTATTCAACTTCCTGGTGATTCTAAACCACTTTATGTATCCAAATCAAGCTTATTACAAAGTGATTCATCCTGGTTTGATTGGAACGACACAGAATCTGTCCTATTCCCAAACTGCGAAACTAGAATCACCTGATTTGAAAGTGGGATAACTTCTTTATCCCAGCTCCTATGAGATTTATTCAACTTCCTGGTAATTCTCCACCACTTTATGTATCCAAATCAAGCATTTTACAAAGTGATTCATCCTGGTTTGATTGGAACGACACATAAGCTATCCTATTCCCAAACTGCGAAACTATAATCAACTGATTTGAAAATGGGATAACTTCTTCATCCCAACTCCTATGAAATTTATTCAACTTCCTGGTGATTCTACACCACTTTATGTATCCAAATCAAGCTTCTTCCAAAGTGATTCATCCTGGTTTGATAGGAACGACGTAGAAGATGTGATATTCATTAACTGGGAAACTGGAATCACCTGATTTGAAAGTGGGATAACTTCTTCATCCCAACTCCTATGAAATTTATTCAACTTCCTGGTGATTCTCCACCACTTTATGTATCCAAATCAGGCTTCTTACAATGTGTTTCATCCTGGTTTGATTGGAACGACGAAGAAGCTGTCCTATTCCCATACTGGAAAACTAGAATCACCTGATTTGAAAGTGCGATAACTTCTTCATCCCAGCTCCTATGAGATTTATTCAAATTCCTGGTGATTCTCAACCAGTTTGTGTATCCAAATCAAGCTTATTACAAAGTGATTCATCCTGGTTTGATTGGAACGACGCAGAAGCTGTCCTATTCCCAAATTGGAAAACTGGAATCACCTGATTTGAAAGTGTGATAACTTCTTCATCCCAGCTCCTATGAGATTTATTCAATTTCCTGGTTATTCTCCACCACTTTATGTATCCAAATCAAGCTTCTTACAAAGTGATTCATCCTAGTTTGATTGGAACGACACAGAAGCTGACCTATTCCCAAACTGCGAAACTAGAATCACCTGATTTGAAAGTGGGATAACTTCTTTATCCCAGCTCCTATGAGATTTATTCAACTTCCTGGTGATTCTCCACCACTTTATGTATCCAAATGAAGCTTTTTACCAAGTGATTCATCCTGGTTTGATTGAAATGACGAAGAAGCTATCGTATTCCCAAACTGCGAAACTGGAGTCACCTAATTTGAAAGTGGGATAACTTCTTCATCCCAACTCCTATGTGATTTATTCAACTTCCTGGTGATTCTCCACCACTTTATATTTCCAAATCAAGCTGCTTACAAAGTGATTCATCCTGGTTTGATAGGAACGACGAAGAAGCTGTGATATTCATTAACTGGGAAACTAGAATCACCTGATTTGAAAGTGGGATAACTTCTTCATCCCAGCTCCTATGAGATTTATTCAACTTCCTGGTGATTCTCAACCATTTTATGTATCCAAATCAAGCTTATTACAAAGTGATTCATCCTGGTTTGATTGGAACGACGAAGAAGCTGTCCTATTCCCTTACTGGAAAACTAGAATCACCTGTTTGAAAGTGGGATAACTTCTTCATCCCAGCTCCCATGTATTCAACTTCCTGGTGATTCTAAACCACTTTATGTATCCAAATCAAGCTTATTACAAAGTGATTCATCCTGGTTTGATTGGAACGACACAGAATCTGTCCTATTCCCAAACTGCGAAACTAGAATCACCTGATTTGAAAGTGGGATAACTTCTTTATCCCAGCTCCTATGAGATTTATTCAACTTCCTGGTAATTCTCCACCACTTTATGTATCCAAATCAAGCATTTTACAAAGTGATTCATCCTGGTTTGATTGGAACGACACATAAGCTATCCTATTCCCAAACTGCGAAACTATAATCAACTGATTTGAAAATGGGATAACTTCTTCATCCCAACTCCTATGAAATTTATTCAACTTCCTGGTGATTCTACACCACTTTATATATCCAAATCAAGCTTCTTCCAAAGTGATTCATCCTGGTTTGATAGGAACGACGTAGAAGATGTGATATTCATTAACTGGGAAACTGGAATCACCTGATTTGAAAGTGGGATAACTTCTTCATCCCAACTCCTATGAAATTTATTCAACTTCCTGGTGATTCTCCACCACTTTATGTATCCAAATCAGGCTTCTTACAATGTGTTTCATCCTGGTTTGATTGGAACGACGAAGAAGCTGTCCTATTCCCATACTGGAAAACTAGAATCACCTGATTTGAAAGTGGGATAACTTCTTAATCCCAGCTCCTATGAGATTTATTCAAATTCCTGGTGATTCTCAACCAGTTTGTGTATCCAAATCAAGCTTATTACAAAGTGATTCATCCTGGTTTGATTGGAACGACGCAGAAGCTGTCCTATTCCCAAATTGGAAAACTGGAATCACCTGATTTGAAAGTGTGATAACTTCTTCATCCCAGCTCCTATGAGATTTATTCAATTTCCTGGTTATTCTCCACCACTTTATGTATCCAAATCAAGCTTCTTACAAAGTGATTCATCCTAGTTTGATTGGAACGACACAGAAGCTGACCTATTCCCAAACTGCGAAACTAGAATCACCTGATTTGAAAGTGGGATAACTTCTTTATCCCAGCTCCTATGAGATTTATTCAACTTCCTGGTGATTCTCCACCACTTTATGTATCCAAATGAAGCTTTTTACCAAGTGATTCATCCTGGTTTGATTGAAACGACGAAGAAGCTATCGTATTCCCAAACTGCGAAACTGGAGTCACCTAATTTGAAAGTGGGATAACTTCTTCATCCCAACTCCTATGTGATTTATTCAACTTCCTGGTGATTCTCCACCACTTTATATTTCCAAATCAAGCTGCTTACAAAGTGATTCATCCTGGTTTGATAGGAACGACGAAGAAGCTGTGATATTCATTAACTGGGAAACTAGAATCACCTGATTTGAAAGTGGGATAACTTCTTCATCCCAGCTCCTATGAGATTTATTCAACTTCCTGGTGATTCTCAACCATTTTATGTATCCAAATCAAGCTTATTACAAAGTGATTCATCCTGGTTTGATTGGAACGACGAAGAAGCTGTCCTATTCCCTTACTGGAAAACTAGAATCACCTGTTTGAAAGTGGGATAACTTCTTCATCCCAGCTCCCATGTATTCAACTTCCTGGTGATTCTAAACCACTTTATGTATCCAAATCAAGCTTATTACAAAGTGATTCATCCTGGTTTGATTGGAACGACACAGAATCTGTCCTATTCCCAAACTGCGAAACTAGAATCACCTGATTTGAAAGTGGGATAACTTCTTTATCCCAGCTCCTATGAGATTTATTCAACTTCCTGGTAATTCTCCACCACTTTATGTATCCAAATCAAGCATTTTACAAAGTGATTCATCCTGGTTTGATTGGAACGACACATAAGCTATCCTATTCCCAAACTGCGAAACTATAATCAACTGATTTGAAAATGGGATAACTTCTTCATCCCAACTCCTATGAAATTTATTCAACTTCCTGGTGATTCTACACCACTTTATGTATCCAAATCAAGCTTCTTCCAAAGTGATTCATCCTGGTTTGATAGGAACGACGTAGAAGATGTGATATTCATTAACTGGGAAACTGGAATCACCTGATTTGAAAGTGGGATAACTTCTTCATCCCAACTCCTATGAAATTTATTCAACTTCCTGGTGATTCTCCACCACTTTATGTATCCAAATCAAGCTTATTACAAAGTGATTCATCCTGGTTTGATTGGAACGACGAAGAAGCTGTCCTATTCCCTTACTGGAAAACTAGAATCACCTGTTTGAAAGTGGGATAACTTCTTCATCCCAGCTCCCATGTATTCAACTTCCTGGTGATTCTAAACCACTTTATGTATCCAAATCAAGCTTATTACAAAGTGATTCATCCTGGTTTGATTGGAACGACACAGAATCTGTCCTATTCCCAAACTGCGAAACTAGAATCACCTGATTTGAAAGTGGGATAACTTCTTTATCCCAGCTCCTATGAGATTTATTCAACTTCCTGGTAATTCTCCACCACTTTATGTATCCAAATCAAGCATTTTACAAAGTGATTCATCCTGGTTTGATTGGAACGACACATAAGCTATCCTATTCCCAAACTGCGAAACTATAATCAACTGATTTGAAAATGGGATAACTTCTTCATCCCAACTCCTATGAGATTTATTCAACTTCCTGGTGATTCTACACCACTTTATGTATCCAAATCAAGCTTCTTCCAAAGTGATTCATCCTGGTTTGATAGGAACGACGTAGAAGATGTGATATTCATTAACTGGGAAACTGGAATCACCTGATTTGAAAGTGGGATAACTTCTTCATCCCAACTCCTATGAAATTTATTCAACTTCCTGGTGATTCTCCACCACTTTATGTATCCAAATCAGGCTTCTTACAATGTGTTTCATCCTGGTTTGATTGGAACGACGAAGAAGCTGTCCTATTCCCATACTGGAAAACTAGAATCACCTGATTTGAAAGTGGGATAACTTCTTCATCCCAGCTCCTATGAGATTTATTCAAATTCCTGGTGATTCTCAACCAGTTTGTGTATCCAAATCAAGCTTATTACAAAGTGATTCATCCTGGTTTGATTGGAACGACGCAGAAGCTGTCCTATTCCCAAATTGGAAAACTGGAATCACCTGATTTGAAAGTGTGATAACTTCTTCATCCCAGCTCCTATGAGATTTATTCAATTTCCTGGTTATTCTCCACCACTTTATGTATCCAAATCAAGCTTCTTACAAAGTGATTCATCCTAGTTTGATTGGAACGACACAGAAGCTGACCTATTCCCAAACTGCGAAACTAGAATCACCTGATTTGAAAGTGGGATAACTTCTTTATCCCAGCTCCTATGAGATTTATTCAACTTCCTGGTGATTCTCCACCACTTTATGTATCCAAATGAAGCTTTTTACCAAGTGATTCATCCTGGTTTGATTGAAATGACGAAGAAGCTATCGTATTCCCAAACTGCAAAACTGGAGTCACCTAATTTGAAAGTGGGATAACTTCTTCATCCCAACTCCTATGTGATTTATTTAACTTCCTGGTGATTCTCCACCACTTTATATTTCCAAATAAAGCTGCTTACAAAGTGATTCATCCTGGTTTGATAGGAACGATGAAGAAGCTGTGATATTCATTAACTGGGAAACTAGAATCACCTGATTTGAAAGTGGGATAACTTCTTCATCCCAGCTCCTATGAGATTTATTCAACTTCCTGGTGATTCTCCACCACTTTATGTATCCAAATCAAGATTTTTACCAAGTGATTCATCCTGGTTTGATTGAAACGACGAAGAAGCTATCGTATTCCCAAACTGCGAAACTGGAGTCACCTAATTTGAAAGTGGGATAACTTCTTCATCCCAACTCCTATGTGATTTAATCAACTTCCTGGTGATTCTCCACCCACTTTATATTTCCAAATCAAGCTGCTTACAAAGTGATTCATCCTGGTTTGATAGGAACGACGAAGAAGCTGTGATATTCATTAACTGGGAAACTGGAATCACCTGATTTGAAAGTGTGATAACTTCTTCATCCCAGCTCCTATGAGATTTATTCAATTTCCTGGTGATTCTCAACCACTTTATGTATCCAAATCAAGCTTATTACAAAGTGATTCATCCTGGTTTGATTGGAACGACGAAGAAGTTGTCCTATTCCCAAACTGGAAAACTAGAATCACCTGATTTGAAAGTGGGATAACTTCTTCATCCCAGCTCCTATGAGATTTATTCAACTTCCTGGTGATTCTCCACCACTTTATGTATCCAAATCAAGCTTTTTTACCAAGTGATTCATCCTGGTTTGATTGAAACGACGAAGAAGCTATCGTATTCCCAAACTGCAAAACTGGAGTCACCTAATTTGAAAGTGGGATAACTTCTTCATCCCAACTCCTATGTGATTTATTCACTTCCTGGTGATTCTCCACCACTTTATATTTCCAAATCAAGCTGCTTACAAAGTGATTCATCCTGGTTTGATAGGAACGACGAAGAAGCTATCGTATTCCCAAACTGCGAAACTGGAGTCACCTAATTTGCAAGTGGGATAACTTCTTCATCCCAACTCCTATGTGATTTATTCAACTTCCTGGTGATTCTCCACCACTTTATATTTCCAAATCAAGCTGCTTACAAAGTGATTCATCCTGGTTTGATAGAAACGACGAAGAAGCTGTGATATTCATTAACTGGGAAACTAGAATCACCTGATTTGAAAGTGGGATAACTTCTTCATCCCAGCTCCTATGAGATTTATTCAACTTCCTGGTGATTCTCCACCACTTTATGTATCCAAATGATACTTTTTACCAAGTGATTCATCCTGATTTGATTGAAACGACGAAGAAGCTATCGTATTCCCAAACTGCGAAACTGGAGTCACCTAATTTGAAAGTGGGATAACTTCTTCATCCCAACTCCTATGTGATTTATTCAACTTCCTGGTGATTCTCCACCACTTTATATTTCCAAATCAAGCTGCTTACAAAGTGATTCATCCTGGTTTGATAGGAACGACGAAGAAGCTGTGATATTCATTAACTGGGAAACTAGAATCACCTGATTTGAAAGTGGGATAACTTCTTCATCCCAGCTCCTATGAGATTTATTCAAATTCCTGGTGATTCTCCACCACTTTATGTATCCAAATCAAGATTTTGACCAAGTGATTCATCCTGGTTTGATTGAAACGACGAAGAAGCTATCGTATTCCCAAACTGCGAAACTGGAGTCACCTAATTTGAAAGTGGGATAACTTCTTCATCCCAACTCCTATGTGATTTAATCAACTTCCTGGTGATTCTCCACCACTTTATATTTCCCAATCAAGCTGCTTACAAAGTGATTCATCCTGGTTTGATAGGAACGACGAAGAAGCTGTGATATTCATTAACTGGGAAACTGGAATCACCTGATTTGAAAGTGTGATAACTTCTTCACTCCCAGCTCCTATGAGATTTATTCAATTTCCTGGTGATTCTCAACCACTTTATGTATCCAAATCAAGCTTATTACAAAGTGATTCATCCTGGTTTGATTGGAACGACGAAGAAGTTGTCCTATTCCCAAACTGGAAAACTAGAATCACCTGATTTGAAAGTGGGATAACTTCTTCATCCCAGCTCCTATGAGATTTATTCAACTTCCTGGTGATTCTCCACCACTTATGTATCCAAATCAAGCTTTTACAAAGTGATTCATCCTGGTTTGATTGAAACGACGAAGAAGCTATTCCCAAACTGCAAAACTGGAGTCACCTGATTTGAAAGTGGGATAATTCTTCATCCCACTTATGATTTATTCAACTTCCTGGTGATTCTCCACCACTTTATGTATCCAAATCAGAGCTTACAAGTGATTCATCCTGGTTTGATTGAACGACGAAGAAGCTATCCTATTCCCAAACTGCGAAACTATCACCTGATTTGAAAGTGGGATAACTTCTTCATCCCAACTCCTATGAGATTTATTCAACTTCCTGGTGATTCTCCACCACTTTTATTTCCAAATCAAGCTTCTTACAAAGTGATTCATCCTGGTTTGATAGGAACGACGTAGAAGATGTGATATCATTAACTGGAAACTGGAATCACCTGATTTGAAAGTGGGATAACTTCTTCATCCCAACTCCTATGAATTTATTCAACTTCCTGGTGATTCTCCACCACTTTATGTATCCAAATCAAGCTTCTTACAAGTGTTTCATCCTGGTTTGATTGGAACGACGAAGAAGCTGTCCTATTCCCATACTGGAAACTAGAATCACCTGATTTGAAAGTGGGATAACTTCTTCATCCCAGCTCCTATGAGATTTATTCAACTTCCTGGTGATTCTCACCACTTGTGTATCCAAATCAAGCTTTTACAAAGTGATTCATCCTGGTTTGATTGGAACGACAGAAGCGCCCTATTCCCAAATTGGAAACTGGAATCACCTGATTTGAAAGTGTGATAACTTCTTCATCCCAGCTCCTATGAGATTTATTCAATTCCTGGTATTCTCCACCACTTTATGTTCCAAATCAAGCTTCTTACAAAGTGATTCATCCTGGTTTGATTGGAACGACACAGAAGCTGACCTATTCCCAAACTGGAAACTAGAATCACCTGATTTGAAAGTGGGATAACTTCTTCATCCCAGCTCCTATGAGATTTATTCAACTTCCTGGTGATTCTCCACCACTTTCTGTATCCAATGAAGCTTTTACCAAGTGATTCATCCTGGTTTGATTGAAACTGACGAAGAAGCTATCGTATTCCCAAACTGCGAAACCTGGAGTCACCTAATTTGAAAGTGGGATAACTTCTTCATCCCAAACTCCGATGTGATTTAATCAACTTCCTGGTGATTCTCCACCACTTTATATTTCCAAATACAAGCTGCTTACAAGTGATTCATTCCTGGTTTGATAGGAACGACGAAGAAGCTGTGATTATTCCATTAACTGGGAGACCTGGAATCACCTGATTTGAAAGTGTGATAACTTCTTCATCCCAGCTCCTATGAGATTTATTCAATTTCCTGGTGATTCTCAACCACTTTATGTATCCACATCATAGCATTATTACAAAGTGATTTCAATCCTGGTGTTGATTGGAACGACGAAGAGTTGTCCCTATTCCCAAACTGGAAAACTAGAATCACCTGATTTGAAAGTGGATAACTTCTTCATCCCAGCTCCTATGAGATTTATTCAACTTCCTGGTGATTCTCCACACTTTATGTATCCAAATCAAGCTTTTTACCAAGTGATTCATCCTGGTTTGATTGAAACGACGAAGAAGCTATGTATTCCCAAACTGCAAAACTGGAGTCACCTAATTGAAAGGGGATAACTTCTTCATCCCAACTCCTATGTGATTTATTCAACTTCCTGGTGATTTCCACCACTTTATATTCCAAATCAAGCGCTTACAAGTGATTCATCCTGTTGATAGAACGACGAAGAAGCTATCGTATTCCCAAACTGCGAAAACTGGATCACCTAATTTGAAAGGGATAACTTCTTCATCCCAACTCCTATGTGATTTATTCAATTCCTGGTGATTCTCCACCACTTTATATTTCCAAATCAAGCTGCTTACAAAGTGATTCATCCCTGGTTTGATAGGAACGACGAAGAAGCTGTGATATTCATTAACTGGAAACTAGAATCACCTGATTTGAAAGTGGGATACTTCTTCATCCCAGCTCCTATGAGATTTATTCAACTTCCTGGTGATTCTCCACCACTTTATGTATCCAAATGAAGCTTTTACCAAGTGATTCATCCTGTTTGATTGAAACGACGAAGAAGCTATCGTATTCCCAAACTGCGAAACTGGAGTCACCTAATTTGAAAGTGGGATAACTTCTTCATCCCAACTCCTATGTGATTTATTCAACTTCCTGGTGATTCTCCACCACTTATATTTCCAAATCAAGCTGCTTACAAAGTGATTCATCCTGGTTTGATAGGAACGACGAAGAAGTGATATTCATTAACTGGAAACTAGAATCACCTGATTTGAAAGTGGGATAACTTCTTCATCCCAGCTCCTATGAGATTTATTCAAATTCCTGGTGATTCTCCACCATTTATGTATCCAAATCAAGATTTTGACCAAGTGATTCATCCTGGTTTGATTGAAACGACGAAGAAGCTATCGTATTCCCAAACTGCGAAATGGAGTCACTAAATTTGAAAGTGGGATAACTTCTTCATCCCAACTCCTATGTATTTATCAACTTCTGGTGATTCTCCACCACTTTATATTCCAAATCAAGCTGCTTACAAAGTGATTCATCCTGGTTTGATAGGAACGACGAAGAAGCTGTGATATTCATTAACTGGGAAACTGGAATCACCTGATTTGAAAGTGTGATAACTTCTTCATCCAGCTCCTATGAGATTTATTCAATTTCTGGTGATTCTCAACCACTTTATGTATCCAATCAAGCTTATTACAAAGTGATTCATCCTGGTTTGATTGGACGACGACGAAGAAGTTGTCCTATTCCCAAACTGGAAAACTAGAATCACCTGATTTGAAAGTGGGATAACTTCTTCATCCCAGCTCCATGAGATTTATTCAACTTCTGGTGATTCTCCACCACTTTATTGGATCCAAATCAAGCTTTTACCAAGTGATTCATCCTGGTTTGATTGAAACGACAGAAAGCTCTCGTATTCCCAACTGCAAAAACTGGATCACTAATTTGAAAGTGGGATAACTTCTTCATCCCAACTCCTATGTGATTTATTCAACTTCCTGGTGATTCTCACCACTTTATATTCCAAATCAAGCTGCTTACAAAGTGATTCATCCTGGTTTGAATGGAACGACACATAAGCTATCCTATTCCCAAACTG